>JAHLJT010001370.1:0-59925 GCA_031308135.1 Acheta domesticus
CCGTTGCGGAGGCCGCTTCCTCGAATTGGTTCCGGACGCGTGAGCTTTGCCGTATCAGCACAAAGGACAAGTGTTTCAATTCGCCGTTCACGTCCCGACAGACACGAGGAAACATCTTTTCGACGTGTGGATCGTTCAAATGCCAGGGACTGTTGGTGACTGGTAGGTTCGTAGAAAATTTTGTGCGCATGTGCTGGAGACTCGCATTCTTCCATAATAATAATAATAATAATAATAATAATAATAATTTTGATATAATTAAATATTTATATACAGTTACTAAATGGATTTTCGTTTTGTCTCCTCAAACACATCAAGTACGCACCCTTGCTATTTACAGAGCTTACCCATAGGAATCGGTCACCGCACGCCCCTGGTGTAACGTTACATCAAAAATTATTCAAGGAAAATACTTTAATGAGTGCACACGTGTGTTCAATCCATTCGAAATCTACGAATTCCGCTGCTAATTCATCTTGTACATCTTCCATTTTAAATACTTCCACGGAAGGCCAAGACTTGGAAAACAACTTCCTACAACTTTAATGATTGGGCTTGTAATAAATGTTCTTTTAAGTAGCCTTGTTATAATTGTCTTTCAATTTTATGGTAATAAAACTTTCGAAACATATTTGAAATCATTTTCTGCATTAAACTGTTATTCAAATGTTACTTGATTATAAGTTATTCCAGGAGGCGGTGATAAGTCGGGGCCAAACGAAATGGTTTTCATTTTTCGGTTGTAATTTTGAGTAATATTTCCCTTTTTCGTAATTCCTGTGATTTAAATTATCCTTTCAGATCATGTAATGTGTTTATTCGTGAAATAGTCACACTAAATATCACTCGAAGTGCTGTGCTAGCCGGTAAATTCACTCCTCGCTACGCGAGTCGTGAATTTACCGGCTAGCACAGCACTTCGAGTGATATTACTTTTGATAATTTTTGTTTTGTCAATAGGTTTAAAACATGTATTTGTTGTTATGTTCTGTTAATTAACACGAGAATTGGATTTGCTGATCATTATTTCGGCGAGACGAGAATTGGCAAAATAAGTAGCTATCAACATTTCGATTCGGCAACATTGTTTGAAACATGTGTAATTTTATTTCCAGTAGAGAGTAGAAGTCAAATGGCAGGGAAAATATTGTGTTAGAGATTCAGGCTCCCCAAAATCAACTATAATATTAATTTGTTACCTGTATAGGAAGTACTTCGAAAACCCAAATAAAATATATAAATCTATGCGGTAATGGAACACCAGAGGCGGGATTCGAGGGGGGAAAGGGGGGGCAACTGCCCCCCCAATGTTGGGACATATTTTAAAAAATATATTGAGACATTGCATTCAAGTTTATGTTAAAAAAGATTTACTTTTTTCTGTATTTTCAGAAGAATTTGATAATAATTAAGGGAATAATAACTTTATTAAGCTAAGATAATACCATACTGCATAAATAAATTGGCAAACTTTAGTTCAATATTATAAAACGCGCGGGATAATGTTCAGCGTTACTATGAATATCCCGTATTAAAAAAAATCCTTCTATTATATTTTACTTTTAAATTATATTTACTTAGAAATTAAACAGTTTCATGCGTAAAATCATGGTAGGTTTGACATCTTGTACTTCCTACCAGTGGCGTAGCGTGACTCACACGTTTGGGGATGCTCAACAATAACACACAAAATGTCACTATCAACTACGTCTAACAGGCGAACGCAACACAAGGCAGATACACTGGGACTACTTCCACAATCTCGATTGCTTACGACGGTCGACGGTGTAGGCGCTTCCCACAAAATCCTCACAGCAGTCAGGGCTGCCGATGTCTTGAAAGCAAATTATACATTGGCTCAGCTTTAATTCTTATACGCGAATGGCAATAAGACCATTTGTTAATTTATACATTGCAGACTTAAATAATATGTAATCTATTTAAGAGATAATACAATTTCTTGGATATTAATTAAGAAATAGTAGTCAGGCACTATTTCTACAGTTTGTACCCATGACCAAGCGGGGACTCCCGAGTGAGAGAAAGATAATTTACTGAACGCCTGAAGTGTGCTGCGCTCTCGTGCACAAACGAGCTTCTTTCCGCAGTAGACGCTAGCGTAAAGCCATAGCCCGCTAGTATGCTTTGCAGCCGCGGCACTTCGCCGATCCTTATGGAAATAAGCGAACGGACGAAGTTTCACATTGTGGCCGCTGGAGCGCTGGTCGCCGACCATTCGCGAGACCTTCGGGCCGTTTTAATGCATAGGGAAATGCCCGCATTCGGACGATTTTGGTCACTTACTGTGATATGAGGCATTGCAAACTCGTGTTGGTGGTAATATTAAACAATACTGAAATTATATTTCACTGTGCAGTTTGCTTAAAAGAAATTGTGGAGTGAATGCTTTAAATTAACCCTCAAATACATAGCATGCGTGAAATCTACTTGGTTAGTGAGCCAGTACTGATTCTTCTTGACATATAAAATACAATATTTATTCTTAATTATTTCTGATATTTACTTGTATATTGAGGTATTTAAAGAAAACTATAATGCACATAATGTCTTTAAGGTTTTTAAAGACAATGGATGAAAACGAAGAAAATAGAAAACTATTATTTTATCAGTTTTATACTATCTATTTTTATATTTTCAAACTGCATTTATTCTTTAATCTATATTACACGCTCAAAAAAGTAAAAATTCAAAATAGAAGTATTCGTGAAAAAAAATAATCGCTAAATAACTGGAAGAAACTAGTTCTAAAACGGACGACGGGCGCTGTTATAAATAAATGCTGACGCTGTTGTAAATAATACTCGGGAAAGTTCACTCAAAAAAGTACTCCAAATCACAATTGCCCTGGTAAAAACGTTCTCACTTAGAGATAGAGTCATAAAATTACTTTCGACTAGCGAAATTCATATTGGCGCTCTCATGGAGGTACAAGAAAAAACTAGAGATTTTCAATAAGAGCAACTAAAGTACAATGTAGACATTATTTCTAATTCTTTGCGTAGTCCGCTTCCAAATTCCACAACAATGATAGAACAATAAATCAAACATCAGAAATAAAAATCAACAAACAGACATCTCGTGATATCCAATGACGTTTGTTAGAAAATGTGCCACTTTTTGATTGACAAGTGTTACAATACGAGAAATATCCGAAGCTGTCTCAAACGATCATTCCCAGTACATGGAGCCAGTATGTTTTTATTGAACGTAAACAAAAATTGATTGTGCTATTTGTGAGTGTTTTTTCAAGATTTGTATTGAATTTTGAGAATAAACTGAATTGTTAGGTTGCCGAAGTAAGGGTTACATATTTTATTAACGTTCAGAAACATCAAGAATGTATATGAATATTTATTTAGAATGTGAAGATAATTAACATGGGTGGTTATTAAATTAATAAACAAATCATTCTCATCTTTAAATAACCCTGCAGGTTATATGTGGTAGAGCAATTTATTGTGAAAGCTGTACCACAACTTCCAATGTTTGTTGTGAAAAGAAACTTTCAAAAATATATTAAGCCAGCTTTGCAAAGAAACAGTTTCCTTGCATGTGACGAGAGCGCAGGTTTAATAACGATCATTGACATAATTTCTGAACATTTTTTTTATCAGAGGTCGTGAAGAACATTGCTGCTGTTACTAAAGAAGTAATGGAGATGCCTAAATACTTGAATTCAAAGCCTGTAAATCGAAAAGTTCTGTGTTTGTAATGCGTATCTCCGTATATTTGCATGCAGCAGCAGATCGAGGAATGGTCGGCGAGCAGCGCGCCAGCGGTCAGTAGCGGAACTTTTAGCTATAACAAGGAGAGGGGCAAAGCGCCGAGGCTTTTAAAGCATACTAGCGAGCTATGGTAAAGCAGTCGGGTTTCTCAGGGCCAGGGGTGAAGAGTGGAGAGGGGAACCTCGTCATCTGCGCATGCGTCATTGCTCGTCGCAATCTGGCGGCAGACGCTGAAGTATTTTAGCTTCCAAGCAATCAGAGGCCAGCTTCAACAGCCCGCCGAATTCAATCATAGGAAATCAATTTTAAATTAATACAAAACGTGTTTCGCTCAACAGACCACTTGTAAGATTATCAATACAGTATTTAAGGTTCTTATATACGGGGATGCTCAGCATCTCAGCGTCCCCTGACGCTACGCCACTGCTTCCTACTCAGTTTCGAACTTACGCGAAAGAGAGAACGAAGTCTCTGTTCTTTCGGAGCCCTCAACGCATCCACAGTACGTGTCCTTTCGGTACCGTAGATTAGTGGGGCCAGTGGCGGGCTTTCTCACGCCACGACACTCACTCACACACACACACACACACACACACACACACACACACACACACACACACCACATAAATCAGCCCAGCTTATCGGAATGACCAACCTCACAGGCGCTGAAAGAGGTGTCAGGAAACAGTGGGCGGCTTGCGGTACGATTCATTATAATCGGTACGATTCACACGTAATTCGTTTAATTCACTTTCTTGTGGAGAGAAATGTCTTGTAAATGGTGTGGAAAGTTGATTCTTAATATTTTGCTTATAGACCAAATAAATACTCTATTATTAATAATAAAATTAAAAATGTCTTAACGACAGCTGTGAGTGACAGGGACAAAAGAGAGCAAAATAAATCAGTCGTTAATTATAATAAGCCTGTTGTCCACCCATTTGGTTGTCTCATTTTTAAATTGTTTTTGTGGGCTGTGATATAAATGTTTGTCCAACATGAATGCGGACCACTGTCCTGGTCCTCAGTCAGAGGGCTTTCGGTATAGGTGACTATGACATCTCTGCGACGTCATAAGAATAAGAGCTCAGTTGAGTTCTTGCAGTACTGGCGAACGCACGAGCTTTTATTATAGTGAAACGAGCCAGATCAAGAAAGTAAGATTTCAGCTCTTGTATGTGACAGGTGAGAAATTAATGTTAGTTCATCGCGTTTAGTTCAAATTAGAATTTAATTAATAGCTGATGAATAATACAAGTGTTATTGTTTACTGAAGGAAATGTGACTTTACCAGACGACAATCTCATAGATACTTTGTTCTCCCAGAAGTTATAGCAAAATAGCAAACTTCGGTGGCCATTGACTCACGTTATTCTAGTATCCTCTGGGTAATCGAGAGAATAACGTCTCTTCGTTAATGACGACAGAGTAGTGTCAAATAATACATTAATCTGCTTTGCAGCCTACCCAGGAAAAATGATGATCACGCTAGGCCACTGATAATAACTTCCCTTCTCTGTTATTATAAATGGGAATCTATTGTTTTAATCTAATGTCGGTTGTATTATTATTACAAAAATATTTTTATAACAAAAAAGTTTTTTGGTTCTTTTTTGAACAACAGAGCAACTTTTACTACGATAATTTAAAAAAGGTTTGTAATTGCTATGAATCGTTACAGTTTCGTGCATGGTAAAGTTCGACAAACTGACAGTTTTGTCCACTTTCCAGAATGTCGAATGTTTTTATCTCGTCGATTTAGCATTGCGTAGCTAATATTTATGTTCTTCAATGCACGCAATTTGTATGTCATTAAACTGTGAATTTTAATTACAATTCAAATACGTCGATCATTTAATTCTAATACTTAACACTGATCATTATTGTAAAGAAAATTATTTTATTATCACTTTCCTCAAATAATTTAATTTCAATATTCAATTTTATACTTAACATGTGAAAAATTGCTACATTAATGTAATTATTTTATTCAGAAACAAAATAGTGAAAGCAAAATTTTTACATATGTTTTGTCAAAAATGTATTAATGAGTAAAGTTTAAGTGTACCGTCACATAAAATTTGACATTAATAATTATGTATCTTTATTCGATTCTAATAACTATACCGCGGGGTTTCATAGAATTGCATGTCTGTTTTTTGTTATTTGTTAACTGTGACTTTATGGTAACTGTGAAGATGAAGTGATACGGTGATGATAGGGGGTGAAAGGGACGAATAGAAATGCAACCATGCCAAAGGCGGGAGTCGAACCCGCGATCCTTCGGTGCGAGATCGCTGAGAACTACCGGCGTATATTAGTTTTTGTCTAGAAGTGTGTCGAAGTTAGTTATTTTTGTGTATTTCTCTTTCGAAAGAAAAGTGAATTGGGCCAAGACAATACCAACATAATATTTCCGATAATATTCTGATATCATTGTTTTCCCTTGAATCGATTTACTTCCTGTAACTTTATTCGTGCAGATGAACTTAGTGATTGGGCTGAATGGTACGGCGTCTTGTAAGACAGCCATTTGTTCTCTCGCTTAATATCTTTTCGTTTATTAAAATGGAATATATTTACTTTTATTAAACGCCTTTTCCACTACAGTGTAAATCAGGGTTCATCAAAAAGACGAGTCGAGAGCAAAGGGCCATTGGCAACAGCCGGAGCGGATGGGGGCAGCAGCAGCCTGAGCGAGCGATTGCTGCTGAAGAGGGGGGGGGCGCGTTTAGAGGTAGAAGCGATTAGTCGGGAAGTTACGTTTCATGCAAGACGTCAATACAAAATGTGTCATGGCAAAAGGAAGCAAGAGGCTCTCGTAATAATAGTCCGATAATTTTTAAAAATAAATGGGAAAAACATTTTTTTTTAAAAAATACAGGAGATAATACAAAATGATTTGTTTCTCAGAAATTTTTTGACCATGTTAAAGAGTATAATCTACACGGTGAATCATGCTGCTGAGTACAAGTAAACTGATAAATGTATATTTTGAAAATAGGTTTCATGAAATTTCTGATATGGAGACAGATAACAAAGTTTTTGCTTTATCATTTTCAATGTTGACTGCGTAAATCACGATTTACATTTGAAAATATTGGATCTTTAAAATGATACAGAATTGAAAGACCAATTCCAACACCAGGAAGATCTACTTCATTTTTAATAAAACATTCTTCTGTTTTACTGCTTTTTACTGTTTCCTAAGCTCCACAAGTATGCTGCCATTATTTTAAGTATGTTTAGGTCTAGACATGCTTGTAAGCAATATTTGTTGAGAAATGATTCATTGAGAAAAATGTATCGTTGAATTAACATTTCGGACCGTTCAAGTAACAATGCGGAATCTCACCGCTGTGTGCAACTAATATAATTAATAACAATCAATAATCATTAACAAAATTGAAAGCAATGTGTATAATTGCAGCACAATTAATTAACTTGAAGCATGTAAACGAATATTTTGATATTTATAATAGCGCCCAAATTTGCCCCCCCCCCAATAAAAGATCCGAAATCCCGCCCCTGTGGAACACTATGATGAAACTATAGAGTTGAAATAATAGATTGCACTTTATAAGTAAACAGATAGACCCGTTATTAATACGAAGATAGGGATGTGCACGTCACACACAATTGATCTTTCAGGTAAAATAAACTCGTCCTGTTGATTTGGCGGCCATTGTGCCAAAACAAATATCTGTTTATTTACATGAATTAATAAACCCAAATAGGTCTGACTTGCCATCAATTATTACCTGTATTAATTGAGAAAGGGTTTATGAACCCTTACAGCATGTACTCATAATGCGAACCAATCACCACTAATGTAAATATTAACGACGTGAGAGAAAAGTCAAACACATTTCATTTTTGTAATTTTTGAAAAAAACAAGAGATTAGAGCAATGTGGCGTTTATGTCATCTCGTAGAGTACATTAGGCACTATCCCTAACAAAAGTTTGAAGAAAAAATTTGGAGCCATTTTTTTAAATCTGATTTTTGTAATTTTTTAAAATTGCACAAATTGCACACAATGTTGCGCGAAAACTGCTAAATTTTTCAAAAATTTGTACATGGCCTAAATGAAAGAACTTACAATGGAGAACAAATTTTATTTGAACGAAAATTCCTCTATCTTTCATGTCTCTAGAAAGCGGAAAAAAGTGGAGTTTACATATTAGAATGCAACAATTGTAATTCTGCTTATGTAGGACAAACAGGTAGGAAGCTTTCCTGAAGCTAAATGAACATATAGATCATCGAGGCTGAAACAAGAATACTCCACATTTGCCTACCACCTTATTAAAGACAATCACTCTTCCGACCCGGATACCAACTTCAAAATTCTGCATTTCGAAAATAAAGGTAACAAATTGAATATTTTGGAAAATTTAGAAATTTTAATATGCATAAATTCTAACCAAATATGTCTTAATGAACAATCACAATTAAAATCCAGCCGCGTAATAAAGTTATTTATGGTTTACTAGATCATTGCTGTGTGTTTACAGACCTGAAACAAAACACTTAATGGTATACTTAATACCCTTGCGGGCCTTTCTGATTCTTTATGTCCTAGGGCCTTTTCAATACTTTGTGGCCCGTTCTAATACCAACACAACACCCAGAACATAGTTATGAATTCGATTTTTTAAAGTTAAGATGTGCAAGCAAAGGCAATAAATAAATTGCATAATGCACAAATAATTAAAATAATTCGTTATAAAACTTATTTTGCTTAATTGATGCAATTGCAATTTAAATGTTAAATGTTTCAAATTGGGGGATGCGTTTAAGAAGCAGACGTTTGCTGGTAGAGAATCATTCCACTGGCCGCATGGGTGCATACGCTGCCACATTTCAGCATTTAAATTCATCGTGAGCATTTAAGATCATGCATTGTGAATGCATTTAAATGTTGCAAATTGCAATTTTGGAATGTTTCCGAGAATTTATAATTGCCATCAATCACTCGCATTTCACTGTTACGTATCACCTTTTTAGAGACATAATTATATACTTGTTCAGTAGCAGTATTACTAGTAGTAATAGATATATAAGGCGTATCGGCTAACACCTTTGAAATATTTTATGGTGTTACGACGTATTCTAAATAACGTTTGAGAATAGACGCTAATAACCTAAAAGTACCGTTTTCATCATCGCAATTTACACTGTTACACTTGTAATCTCAAATAGACTATAAACAGTTTCATACATTTTTTCAAGATTTTAATGGAAATCATTGACCGTAGTTTTGTTAGCTTTTGCGATAATTTCCGCAGGAACTTCACAATATACTTTCATTTTGTACAATTATGCAAGAGATTGCAAAAACAATTATGCAAGAAAAAATTAGATATACACTATGTTCTGTTTATCTGACTCATATTGACAAATGACTATTACAATGCGTCTTTTCACTTTAGACGCAAGGAATATTATAAAATGTTTCGAATTCTCTTTTTATCCAGCAACGAACTAGTAAACCCCTCGGGCCAAAGGCCTTCCGGTTTGGAAGTCGCCCTCGGGGAAAAATCATCTACTACTCGCCCTTGATACATAAATTATTATTATTGACTAGCTTTTATTTTTAGCATACATTTATTTCCTCCCACACCTTCCATCAGTCTGTCTCCGTACCTTGTGTGAATCACAAAATGGCGCCATCCTAGGTCTGATCATTATGTTACATAATGTGGTGTTAAATCTATGTTATTTGGTAAGTACTCCATTTAAAGTTCAATAAAACTATGTGCTTCCTTGTATGCCGTACTTATTCTTGTGCTAATTTTTAATGCAATTCTAATATTGTAGAGCCACTGATGATGGGAGAAAATTCCCCAAACACTGTGTATGGCTGAATTTTCTGCATAGTAAATTTATATAGCCTACTAATTGTGGTTGATACCTCTGATATCCTGAAATGTTAATTCTGGAATACCACAATATCTCTGCTGCCAGTACAGAATTTAAGTACAAACAATTGGGAGAGCACTTTTGCAAACAAATTTCATGCTTTTATAGGTCCTACTGGGGAGGTCAGTGAGATGTGATCGGCTGCGGCACAGGATTTAACGCAGCAGATATGAGCTAATGTCCGCATTGCATCTCCAGAGTCCTGATAAAGAAAGAACTGTCCTGTGGCTCGACAGCCCGCTACGGGCCTTGGACGACCAGCGGTGACCCAGCCTCACAGCCATGGGATAAGGGGTTCGTGTGGTTAGCACAATGACATTCCTTCACTGTATATATGGTCTTTATAACCTGTGGGATTTCTCTTCGTCACACAGCAATAGACACTGAGGCAAGCGCGGAAAGTGCAGGTTCAAGCTGCGGTTCCGGGTCAGTTTGATAAGACGCATCCAACGGCTTCGAAATAAAATGTTCGTACAAAATCATGAAATACGCGCTGCGGTACTCTCATATATAATACATATATCAATGTATATACCTCATATATCAATGTAATAACAGGATGACGTATTTGAAACAATGTTCTTCGGCCAATAATTGTTTGAAGCACTACTTGCCTTTCTCAGAACTACATTTACGAGGACGTAAAATCAATGTTTTTTTTCATTAGGTGGCGGCCGCTGTGCGCACTGTTCTCACACTCAAGTTGCTGAGACTTTCCTGAATGTCCCCGACGGCAGAGAGGCCTTTGAGCAGCTACGAAGAAAGATGAAGATTGTGAAGATTGTCAAGGGGTTCCCCAATCTCGCGAACATCG
Organism: Acheta domesticus; assembly: GCA_031308135.1. Classification (NCBI taxonomy): domain Eukaryota; kingdom Metazoa; phylum Arthropoda; class Insecta; order Orthoptera; family Gryllidae; genus Acheta; species Acheta domesticus. The sequence continues at coordinate 10,486 of JAHLJT010001370.1, forward strand.
TGGAGAAGGGCAACGCAGCTTATCATTTGCCGGAGCTAGTGCTGGACGTGTACCGCTCCATGCCCAACCTTACGCGCGCCGGGCAGGTGATGCTGCACCAGGCTGCGGAGTGCGTATGGAGCCCAGGGCACATGGGTTTGTTGGTGGCGCGGGACTCCCCCATCTACGACCTGGTGAACGCGTTCGCGCTGCACTGCGTTGAAGCCGGGCTGCCGGCGCATTGGCTGCGCGACCAGAAACTGCGCATGATGGCGGAGGGCGTGTTGGTGGGCGACGAGGTCAAGGGACGACCGCAGGCGCTGCGCGTGGAGCAGATCGTTGGGCCGCTGCTGTGCCTGGGCGCGGGGCTGGGCGCGGCGGCGCTGGCGTGGATCGCAGAACTGATTTGGTGGCGCAGGTGCTGCTCTCGCCAGTGCTCACGATTCCGCCTCAAGGTTTCATGCTCATCTCTCCACTGACGCCCCTAACTAGGGCTCGGGTGCTATTCAGTCTTCTGGTGGGAGTGACTTCCTCTCTCCGCTGACGCGGCTTCACTGGGGCTCGCCTGTTGTTGAGTGCTTTCCGGGAGAGACTGTGCTTTGCTGAAAGTGCGGAGATGTGGCAGCGCATGCACCAATGCGGCCAGTGGAATGATTCTCTACCAGCAACCGTCAGCTTCCCAAACGCATCCCCCTACGAGGAGGCTAACTCTCACTCTTAAAACGTTCCCATACAAAAATATTCCTCAACACAAGATCATTTAGTACTACACACATAATACTAAGCATTCGCACATCGAATTGAAATGTTTAACTCTCTCAGTACATATCCCCACTAATATTGTCTCTCATCTTTGTTCTGGTCTGGGAATCGACACAAAAGAATAGACTGTTCTAGATTGGAAATGTTTGAACCGTTGATTCATTGGACCTCGTGAAGAAAGCATGCGGAAAATACACTTTATTGCTATATTCAAAAGACGCATTACATCGTGTTAAAGTCCCGAAATAAAATTAATAAAAAAATAAATTAATCTGATTTAAAAATAAGATATCTTAGTGAATACACACATTTTCCTTTGTAGAATGGAAATTATAGCCAGCACGAAAAGATCCCTCAGAATTTACTTATTTTTTATCTAATGTTCTACCCATCAAATACATGTCAATATTCCAGTTGCATAAGTGTCAAAGAATACAAAAAAAACTTTAAAAATTTCACAAAACTCTTTCAATGCTATGAAAACACAAAATGAAAGGCACACACTGACTAAGCGATGCTACCTGACTAACAGCAAGAAAAACCAAATTAATGTAAATATTGCAGAATGTATTGAAGGTTACGAGGCACGCATGGCTGGATTTTTTAAACCAGACCACTCTCACAGCACCACAGCTCCTCCTAATTACACAGCTGTCTAGTAGAGGGTCTCAATGCAGATACAAAGAAATGCCTTTCACCGACGTGAATACTTCACGCCCAAGTCCAGCACAGCCCCTTCCGCCGTGGCCCAACTCCATCAGCGTTCACTCCCGCCAACCACCCAGCTCTGGCCCGCCCCGAGTTTTACACCGGACGGGTCGCAGAGGGCGGCTAGCCGGCCAGCCGGAGGAGGGGCGGACGGAGGCGGGGGGAGATACGGGCGGCGACGGCGGTGGTGGTGGCAGCGGCGGTGACGTTGGTTATGTCGACGTGACGTCAGCGGTGTCGGCAGCGAGGGCGAAGCCGTGCGGCGGAAGACAGCGCCCCAATGCGTAGAGGCGCGGGGGAACAATGATTAATTAATGTCTTAATTAATTAATTTTTTTAAAGTGGGACGCGCGAACTTTGGAGTTGGCGCCCCCATAACACACTGGTGTAGCATGAAACTCCTATAATTTGGCGGGAGTGCCACAAAGAGTGCCCAGGTGGGCGGAAGTCGCAGGAACTTGTCCGCGCTGACCAAAATGTGCTAACAATAAGTCAACATGAAATTTAATACCTAATTCTTCTCGTACATTTCTATTAGTGTACCGTTTATACATTTGCATTTCCTGCTTTATTGTTTGGAGCAAAAGTCGCTTAAAATATGTTGAAGGGCTATTACGGAATCATTTGCATCAGGACCTTCAAATGAAAGGGTACGCGAATGACTTTCAGATCGGGTGTGCGCACGCAGTCTTTACCGCTGTGCCTGATTCCCACCTCGACCACGGTACAGTGGAGTTCGCTACGCTTATCCCAGTACATATCGCTCCGCGCGGAAAGCCTACTTCAGTCGCCTACCACTGTCATCTACCAGGGAACTCTCTGTGTATTGGGTGTCTCAAGATTCAAATAGTTCTCGATTGTCAGAATATAACTAACTAAGAAAAAATATGTGACTTATGCCATTTACCAATCCACAGGAAAGACAATAACCGAAGTCCTGCTCACTGTCAATAACGGTGAAAACTGTGCCGTTCCTGAAGTGTCGCCAATTCGACCTGGCGAGTCCATAGATACAAGCCTCGCAGCAACGCCAGTACAGATTAGTAACGAGGGCCGAATCAACTTTATCTTTTTCAATTTCAGTCAGAATTACGTGTCGCCACTACCTCCTCAGACACTAAAGAGAAAGTCAGTCAGTGAAAGTGAAAGTGATACAGATTTATTTTCTTGTTCTCGGAACAGCGGTAATCCGAATGGAAACTGAAAAAGCCTCAGCGAGCTGCAATATATTACAGAACAGATTCGCTGAGCTCGGCGAAGAAGGTAAAGATCGCGAGGACAATAGACTTCTTGTACATGAACAAAATGTTGACCATGCAAACCCTACTGTTCAAATACCACCCATTTTTGTAGTCCGCATTTACAATGTAGCAAAATAATTCAATAGGGATGCTGTGCTAGCTTTCTTGGATGGTCAGGAGTGCTACAGGCTATGATTTACAATCAGAAACCTTTACATATTCACAAAATAATTAGTTTTCGGGACTTTTTTCGCCTAACATTGCATCATGGATTCAAGAGTGCATCAATGTCAATAGTTAAGCAGCGCGCCACCAGAGGATGACTACTGAGGTCTACCATTGAGTTCATTACAAAACAGAATTGAAAACAGTTACTACCCGGTAATTGGTACGAGCCGAGAACTTTGATAGAGCAACTGCTCGTGTAAACGGCCGCGTTCCAGTGCATGAGCGCATGAACAATATTCAAATTCACGAACCACACAAGAAGCGAAGAGGACGGAAGATCGTGCAGGAACGCGTTGAGGGCGGCGCGGGAGGACTCGTGGCCGCTTGGAACTTGCCCTTGGCCGCGCACAACAGCTGGGTGTTCGAGGAGGCGACAGCGCGAGGGCGTGTGACCTTCGCGGCAGCCCCGCTGGCTGGTGTGAGAAGACGGCGAACGTTGAGTATTGAAAAGTTTCGTTCTGGGTATAGCGAGAGAATGGAACTGTGAGAAGACGCGTTATTTAACCAGAAATAGTCACGAGAACTGGGGAGGGGAAATAACTAGTGACGGAGCTATTTGAAATTTACTAGACATTTTCCATATTCCAAGTCAATGACCAAAGAGGGGAGTTAAAATCTAATCGAATTTTGATAACATGTAATATTTCTTGTTCAATATGAGGGATTTCTTTTGTAAAATAGCTTTAAGAATTTTGGATGGGAAATTATGTTGAATGCGATTATGAACAAAGAGGAAATTTCTGTGTAAATAATTGTTTAAAGAATTGGGTCAAAGTTGATGTTAAATTTGGGTGTAAATTAGCAGTAAGTGGTATTGCCAGTAAATTTGCGTGGGATCCCATTTGCACAGGCCAGAATAAATAGCTGGTGAATAGTTTCTGAAAGGTATTTGAAACGGTCAATGCTATAATTTCATTTGTCATTATGTTTCCTTTATTTGGAATCTTTAGATGGAATAAATCCTGACTTATTATCAGAAAGCTGTCGTTAAATTGAATCACATGCGATTCCGAATCATGGCTTCTCCCTGCCAAGACCCCTGCGCCTTTTCAGGTTCTTAAAAAATAAATTAGGATTATTGTGGCGAAGTACCGTCACTATGTATATAATGGTTAATCTAATCACATGTCATGACGTTACAAAACAAGGCTACACTCATAATAAAATTCTCATCTCTCGCTATAGCTATTCAGTAGGGGGGGGGTCTAAATGCACTCGAATCGCCGAAACAAATACCCGCGAGATGGTCATCTCGCCGTGAACTGTACATTCGTGGACACGGGTTTACATTCCCCCTGTCCACTGCCACTGCCAGCACGCCCGCACACGCGCACGCACGCACTCACTCCCCAGTTCCCCGCGCCGCATGTTCACCCCCTCATGCCCCGCCAATCACACCCTCGCAGTACCGCCCCGTCGTAGCAAAATGAACTCTCTCCGGGCGGGCGGCGGAGGGGGCAGCCGGGGAGCGGGTGGGCGGCGGTGGAAGGGCAGAGAGGGGGCGGCGGCGGCGGCGGCGTGGTTCCTCTTGAGCCAGCGAAGCGAGAGAGCGGTAGCCGCGCCATTCTGCCCCAGCCTCCCGTGCGGGAGCGCGGATACTCCAAGCGCAGAAGCGGGAAAATCAAATTTATTAATATTTTTTGGGGACGCGCGAAATTCATATTCGCGCCCCCTATAACGCACTGCTGCACCATAGAACTCCCATAACTGGCGAGAAGATCCACAAAGAGCGCCCAGCTGGGCGGAAGTTACTGTTCATTGGGCGAGCCGGGAAAATGTGCTAACTTCTTCCTGTTGTTCTTCTCTATGCTAATCATGGTTAGTTTGTTAAATTTAGTGGCGAAAATTGAATTTGAAAACAAATAATTTAATGCGATCGCCAGCCACCAATACGTGGCCATTAAAAATCAGTAATTTGATTTCCTAACCAAGACTCGGAATAGCAAAGAAGACAAGGAAAGGGAATCTGACACATGTGCCTTTAGGAAATGGGCGAAGTAACATGAAATCCTCTAGGGAGATCCTCGATCGTCACTTTAGATCATACAGAGTTTTTTATAACTCTTCTGCAAGTATCGACTGCAGCTACGTGCCAGGTTGCTATTCAGGAATCCAAGCAGCAGGAGACATATTCACAAATTTCCATGTAACAAATAACATTTATTATAATTAAGTAATATAGCATAAGGCATGTACATCAAAATAAAATTGACAAAGCTGAAATTCAAAAAGAACACATAAACATAAGAGATCACATTGAATGTTTACAAAAATTAATAAATTGCTGCTTTTAGACAGCATGAAAAAGCAACAATACAGACATTAATTTGCTACCTTCTGTTTTCCACTTTAGGAAATTGCTGAGTGGCGCAGTCAGAATAAATCAATAACGACAAGACGCTACAATTTAGTCACCTTCCTTAAATAATAAAATATAATTACAATGCCATAGAGAATTAAACATTATACAGAATTACACGTGGTTCTGTCTCTCTCTTTCAATACCATATCATTCATAAATTATGGCAATGAATGGGTGTTGCATACCATTACATACAATTACATAAGTCTCATAGCCGAAACACATTTGGGAGGACCTGGGATCGACCATGGTGGAAATAACAAGGTGTAGCGCTCCCGAGGATGCGCAGTAGCAGCCAATCACAATTGATCCCAGGGATCACTTGAGGGAAAAAGGCGGACGCACGTGTTCATTTGCTTTGCGACTGCGAAGGAGTGAGGACGTGAAGACGAGAAGAATAAGTGCAGCAACGGCGGAAGATAGTGTTTGTGTTGGCGTGGGTAAGGTATGTTATGATTTTTTACAATAAGTTATTTAAATTATGTATTTTATATATCTTACCTTTAATAATTATAGAAGCACACATCAATCAATTTGTATGGTACATTATTTTTGATTCCTTATTTATTACCAAACATATTTTGTGTTAAACAAAGAAAATTAAAATTATATTCGTGTGTAGTTTAAGATGCCTAAATGCTGCATCAGAAAGTGTCCCAGTAGGATTGGAGCAATTAGGTGATTGACAATTCACATATTTTCGTTTCCTAAAAGACCCAGAATTAAGGGAAGCTTTTGGGAAGAATTTTATACAACGCAAATCAAAATTTTTGAATAATTAAAATCCAGTGACTTCAGTTTAGTTAGCTATGTAATAGCTTTATTGAATATACTGTGGTTATATTAGCTTTAATGAATATACTTATGTGAATATAATCTGGCTAATATACTTTGTGTGTTTGAGATAAATTTTTCTTTATCAAGGAAATAAAAATGTGAAATATTTAATCGTAAATTACCAGTCTTGAGGAATGAAGATTATTAACAGAAATAAATACATTGTAACGTGTAAAGAAGCTTCCAAAATATTTTACATAACGTCCATTGTTTCAATTAGAAAAACTGCAGGACATTTTTATTGGTTAAAATTATTTTACGTTCTCCTTTTTATATCTTAAATCTTTAAATCTTAGCCATTCAATAATTACTGTAGTCTCCTAAAACACAAAAGAAATCCATAAAACAATTTACGTGTAATGAAGAAATTAATTTAATTTATAAAAACATCTTTAAATTTGGTATTTTAATGTACTGAAGTGTATGACGTATATGAATAATGATTAACACGATTTATAGTAAGCCTAGTGTAGAATGTATTATTTAATACAATATAATGATATAAGTATTGAAACAATCTTCAATTTTAAAATGTCCTGCCCTTGCACACAAACTGCTTATATAAAAATTACTGGGCGATTGTTTCGACGTAACCCGTTCCGAATTTATGTTAAATATGGGCGCCAGGAAAAGGTTACGTTTATTATTATTGAAATTAACGCTTCAACTGCTATTTAAAATAGAATAAATATCCGGCTTGCTGGGCCGATGGGTTTCGTAAGAAATAATCGCTATTACCTTCTGACAGACGATTATTCGATCTGCCATCTATGCAGAGCGGCGAGGAATCTGAAAAATAATGTTTAGCTACTTATTAACTGGAATTGGCCAAATGAAAATCATCTTTTCTATTTCAAAAGAAACTTAACAGTTTATTCAATTTGCCAGGCAAACATTATTACTTAATAATAATAACAATACAGAATGTTCTTTTGGACCTTTCTGAACCTCGTACGGCAGTACCCGTCTTCGCGCGCACTTGTTCGATGATGCCCGCAGAACCAGTTTCTCTTCATCCGGTGACGAGAATTCTAAGTCCAAATACCAGCTGCTTTTCTTCTGCTCTTCACAACTGCCGTCGAGTCACCAACCCTCACCGCCTCAAATATCTGACCGTTCTAATTCAATTTACTACGAAAGCTCCCAGTTCTTCCCGACTACGTGACGCAAAATATTAAAGTTTAACAAACTATTGCTTATTAACAAATATTCCGAGTCCTGTTGCAAACGAATTTGTATGAGTTCAAAGTTTAATTCGTCGCACTCAAGAATTCTCAAAGTCTTACAAGTTCTAATTTCCACACATCACAAAAATTCAAAGTCCGAGAACTATTCACTCTAAAGAGAAATTTACAAGTCCCAATCTCATAACATTAGTTATCCGCAAGCGACCCGCACAGCATCACGGCATATTTCCGAATGTAAAAAAAAATTTTCGCTTCAGCCCTTCAATACTCGGCCTATCTCATCTACTGTTTTTTTTTAACAGCAAAAAAAACGACGCACTTCCGTCATGAATAGACTATCACTCTCCTCCTGGCCAATCCCTCAATTGATTACCAAAGCATCTTTTATCATCTCTGCAGAACAATTCTGATATGTCAGTACGTAAGTGTAAATTACATAACAACATTTTATGTATTACTATTATTATTAACACTTATTGTTCTTTCTTTTTGAGACATTGACTAATATGACTTGACCTTAATAACAAACATGACAATAATGTACAATTTAAGACATGACAAACGACATTTTATTTTAGGAAAGAAGAGAAGACCTGTAAAAACAAAACTTGTTTTTAGGCAATTTTGTATTCAGGACACCAATCGGAAGAAACATAACTCGACCAAGCAAAGAATGAAGGCTGAGATTGCGGCGCGTCGTGGAACTAACAGTGAAAGCACGGGCCTGTGCAGTCAGTTTAGCTAACAAAAGTCGCCAGGATCGTTTAGCGAGTTCCGTGACTGCTTCTATGGAATCACCATGGCCTCCTTCACAGAGGTTGTGAATCAGCTGATAAAATATAACTTCAGAGACACATCATGCAAGATTTGCACTGACTGTTTTATTTTTGTCCCTTTAAGTTCGCTTTGTTTACTTTTCACCGTTCTAGTACAATACTATAATAAAAAGTTCAATTTATATTGGATTTTTAATACTTATTCATTGAATTTAAACATTTTGTATTCTCCTTCATTCATCTTTTTTCCATAGGCTTTAGACGGTTTGTTAGGAATGCAATGAAGTACCAAAACATTAATTTTACTGTCATAAGTATCTATAATATTCTTTATTATGGTGGTAGTTACTTCTTACATAAAAAGAATTTTATTTGGTATATATTCTGAGGAACTACTTAAGTTAAAATAAACGATTTATATAAAAGTTACTGCTCATCGAAAGAATTAGTTTCAAAATTTTGAATCGTTTTGCAGAGAAAAGTATACTTTTATTTCTTCTAAAATGAGGTGCAGACATGTCCAAATATAGTTAAAATATTAATTGGGAAGATACTAGATTTTCAACAGAATAAATCGCGCTTTCTTTCGCAATAGTTTGGCACGGTCCCATTTTAATTTTGAATTGAGAATCCTTATATCTCCGTCTCTGTCATTTCGATTGTAAACACAGGCGGTGGCGCACTCCTGGAAACATCATTCTCAACTTGGTCGAGCTATACCAACAAGATTGGAAAAGGTCTGAACAGTTAATAGCCATCAAAGGAAATCTCCACACTAAATTTTTAATATAATAATGTTCTTATCTTATAGTGTCGCCTTCTTAAATATTAGGCCTTAACAGACGGTGATGCATAAATAGAAGGATAATAAAAAATTCCAATTTATGTTGAAATTATTAGAAAGAAGTTGTAAAGGTGGAGAACTTCAATAGAAATTTTATCAAAAAATGATCATCTCTTCTTGACTCGATAGGCCCCAAATTCATTTGACAACAAAGAACTTATTGACTAGAATAACTTCGTCAGTCCTGAGCTAAGGAGAAAATTCAATTTTATTCTTTGTGTGATAAATGGGTTGTTTTTGTGTCAAATAAGTCAAAATTACTCGCATTATATTTTTTTATAAATTACATTCTTGTTACAGGTGGTAACATATATGATACCTCAGGATTCTAAGGCGACCATTTATTAACAGTATTTTTTAAATTTTTTTCCTATTCCGTGTCGTTTTAATCACAGAATAGTTAATATTCAATCTTTCAATGCTTATAATATTTAAATCTATTGAAAAATAATTTATGATAATATTATAACACATATTTATTGACAAAAAATGTATTGAATTAAAAAAAATACGAAGTAACTCTTACAATAAACTTCAAAACTAGAATATTTACAATCCTCCAAAACTGGAACATTTACAATTTACAAAGATGGAGCATTTCCAATTCTACAAAACTAGAACGTTTACGGTACTACAAAACTGGAACAGATCCCTCAACCTTATTTTAAAATATTTTTATATTAATTATTTTTTTAAGATGCAAGATTATATGCTTTATTATAAGATGCAAGATTATTGTAAACATTTTAACATAGTGTAAGAAGATAGAAGTAGTCATAAAACATGCAAATTTCATGAAATAAGTGATAATTACTTGTATTCAAATGAGACATGCTTCACATTGAGGAAACGCAAGCTTTTCGCGTAGCGCTGCCATCTACTGTCACTCAAATGAACGCAAAACAATTAGCGACGAGAAGCGACAAGCTTAAAGTATGATTTATTTATTTATTTATTTTGTCAAAAAAACAGTAAAAACTGTATATGACGTGTGGGGAAAGAAATTTATCTGCGCACATTTTCTTGAGGGCCAGAATTTTATTAAAAAAAAAGAAAGATAAATTCAAGATACCAATTGCTACAATGCGTTTAACATTTTAAATTTTTTTCTCCCTAAAGTAGAAATTGTTACTTCCTTCATGTTACTTTATTAATTTCTTACTGCAAAGATGCATAGAAAATTTTCTTATTCTGTAATTCCCAAGACCTTGTCATAAATACAGCTAAATGTTAAGTTTTGAGTTGATGTATTGGTTATGAATTGCAACAATTGGAAGTTAAAGGTAACTTGTTAGTACACCATTCAGTACTTTCATTTCCATTCATAAAGCACTTTACATGAAAGTTAAAAGTGATGTCATTTTGTATATTTTTATCAAAAATAAAATAATTTGATGTATAAAATTTGTTGCCACTTTTGATTTTTTTGTATTTCATATTTCATTGCAGACATTATGTACAGCCATTGAAATTTTAGTTGTATATTGTAAATGTAACTTGTTACATTTTTAAAATAAATATTTTTGTTTGGTTATAAAATTTGTATTTGGTCCATTCCTTATAACCCCGTTTATTTTTGTTATGAGTTAAAAGGAGGTGAAATTTTATGCGTAGTTGATTAGACAAAAATATTCCATAGAGAGTCCTTGTTAGGTGATTCCTAATTTTTATTGTGATTAAAATTATGTATTTTATTATAAATACTACATTTTGATCAATTATATTAAATGAAGAGCAAGGAGCTGTAAAGGCTTCATTTCTGGTCAGTTCACCATATATTTAACTTTTTAACTACAATTCCATTTTCCCCAATTGTGGAAACATCAATTGTTGAAAAATATTTCAATAATTTTATAAATTAATAAATTGTACCAATACAGAATTAAATTCAATATTAAATAATGTGCTTGTTTTTAATCAACTAAGTAGACGACAGGTTTTTATAGATCTCTTAATCTGTGAAAAGTTTCAACAATACATTAGTTGAAAACCAAATTACATCACATACTAGCAGAACCCGTGCGATTTCTTCGCACAGCAGTAAGTGCTGTAGGAAAGCGAAAACAGAAATTACTGCATATCCACAACAATAATTAACTTTCGTATTTACCAAGATCTTTAAGGCCGGAATGTACATACAGTACAGTTTTTGTGCAGATTGGACGTACAAAACACGTGCAGACCAGGCTGCACGATTTCTGCCTGAAAACATTTGAGCATGTTAATAATTGTTCATGCATAAAGTTTAGTTTGACTCAAGTGTCTCTAGCGGCAAAATCGTTCACTAACGGATTTGTTAACCCACGCGACGGTAATTGGCCATTTATATTTTGTGGTTATATGGGTCAAAGTGCGATTGTGTTAAGTGATGTGATAAATTGCATCTTTCCCCATTCCCGCCTTCCTATTTTTTTCTTTATGCTCCTCATGGTTAATTAATACTTTATAAAGATCACAGCAAGAACGCACACACTGAAATATTGCCACTGAAAGTTTGGTATCAAGAAATGTATGTTTAAAACCTCGACGTTTTGAAATCATTGACATCGATGTCGCATCCCTAATGCGCACAGCCACTTTATTGGGCGCAATTCAGTGGTTTCCCCGAAGATCCCAGCAAACTCTTGTGGCGATTCGTACGGAAATCATACATGTTTAATTAAATGTTTTAAATTTTAATGGTGTGGTAGAAGTGGTTTTCTCTTATACCCACGACTGGGTACTTTAAATTTGTTGTGGCAGTGAGTATATGTTTATGTTGATAATGTGTTGCTGTGTAATGTATTAATTTTTTGTTTCTTGCAGCTCTGCTTGTATTTATGTATGTTGCTCGTTGCGTAGGATATTCCGCGCATCGATGTTTTGTGCCCAGCCTAGGCCACTTGGATTCGGCCGTGGATGTGGCATACGTTATGTCATTTGTTTTTCAACTAATGTATTGTTGAAACTTTTCACAAAGAGGCAGATATTAAAACCCGTACTGGAGGAGGTGGCATTCCACCAAAGATCCCAGTGGTTTACAGGAAATGGATCTGTCCATGTCGGCTCCGTGACAGCTCTGGTCACCCCATCTGTCGAGTCATTGGATGCAGAGCTGTAGCCATCAGGATTGGAAGTTGTGAGACGGCATGTGTGTTGGTCGATCACAGGTCTTCCCAAATGTGATTCGGCTATGAGACTTATGTAGTTGTATGTAATGGTATGCAACACTATTTTGATGTGCATGCCTTATGCATATTACTTAATTATTAATAAATGTTGTTACATGGAAATGTATGCATACATGTCTCCTGCTGCTAGGATTCCTGAATAGCAACCTGGCATATAGCTTCAGTCGATACTTGCAGAAGAGTTATAAAAAACTCTGTATGAATAAAGTGACGATCGATGATCTCCCTAGAGGGTTTCATGTTACTTCGCCCATTTCCTAAAGGCACATGTGTCAGATTCCCTTTCCTTGTCTTCTTTGCTATTCCGAGTCTTGGTTAGGAAATCAAATTACTGATTTTTAATTGCCACGTATTGGTAGCTGGCGATCGCATTAAATTATTTGTTTTCAAATTCAATTTTCGCCACTAAATTTAACAAACTAACCATGTTTAGCATAGAGAAGAACAACAGGAAGATGTTAGCACATTTTCCCGGCTCGCCCAATGAACAGTAACTTCCGCCCAGCTGGGCGTTCTTTGTGGATCTTCCCGCCAGTTATGGGAGTTCTATGGTGCAGCAGTGCGTTATGGGGGCGCGAATATGAATTTCGCTCGTCCCCAAAAAATATTAATAAATTAAATTTTCCCGCTTCTGCGCTTGGAGTATCTGCGCTCCCGCACGGGAGGCTGGGGCAGAATGGCGCGGCTACCGCTCCCTCCCTTCGCTGGCTCAAGAGGAACCATGCCGCCGCCACCGCCCCCCTTTCTATCCTTCCCCCGCCACCCGCCCGCTCGCCCGGCTGCCCTTCCTCCGCCCGCCCGGAGAAAGTTCATTTTGCTTCGACGGAGCGGGACTGCGAGGGTGTGATTGGCGGGGCATGAGGGGGTGAACGTGCGGCGCGGGGAACTGGGGAGTGAGTGCGTGCGTGCGCGTGTGCGGGCGTGCTGGCAGTGGCAGTGGACAGGGGGAATGTAAACCCGTGTCCACGAATGTACAGTTCACGGCGAGATGACCATCTCGCGGGTATTTGTTTCGGCGATTCGAGTGCATTTAGACCCCCCCCTACTGAATAGCTATAGCGAGAGATGAGAATTTTATTATGAGTGTAGCCTTGTTTTGTAACGTCATGACACGTGATTAGATTAACCATTCATTTTTGCCTCGAAGGCTCTAGAATACTTTGTAATGCTTAAACTAGTTCAGCCTTCATTTGTTTATTGTATCAATCGTGCAGCCTTGCCTAATTAGCGAGCTTCTACTACAACATTGTAAGAGTTTTGCAAATTGTTAAAGGTTATTCCTTTTCTTTGATAGAAGGTGGGAATGGGGAAAGGGGTAATTTATCATAATATCACTTGAGACAATCGCACTTTGACTTGCAGAACCACAAAATTCAAATGGCCGATTACCGTCGCTTGGGTTAACAAATCGGTTAGTGAACGATTTTGCCGCTAGAGACGCTTGAGTCAAACTAGGATTTTTGCACGAAATATTACGAACATTCTCAAAAGTTTTCAGGTAGAAATCGTGCAGTCAGATCTGCATGTTTTCTGTACGTCCAATCTACACGAAAACTGTACTGTGTAGATTTATCGGCCTTAAAAATCTTATTAAATACGGAACTTATATATTGTTGTGGATATGCAGTGTTTTTGTCGTAACTTTCCTACAGCTTACTGCCGTGCGATGTATCCCCGCTGAATCTTGCCCAACCTCTCTCTGCCTTGCTCCCACCTGAAAATACTCTTGTTCTTCTCACTCACTTTCTCACTAAAATGTTTACATTTTTAAAACTGGGCTTCCCACCAAAATAACATACAAACACTCGCATATTATTTTTGTGGAATTTTATGTATTATTCCCATACTTTCAATCAGTTGCAACATTGTGAGACTCCTATTTTCATAATTTTTCTTTTCTCGAATTTATACAGAAAAATTTGACATTGATATTTGTTCTCACGTCGAGGCAATTGAAATATACAATGCTTTTAATTGAATTCGACTACGCGTTTTAGGGTTCTCGATAAATAGTGGCCGACGGAAAGGTGCCATTCACCACTTACATAATTGTAATATCTCCAAAAATCCGAGATCACACAGTGGATCCAGGCTTAACCAAAGTTTTTTCTGTTATCTAATAATTCTTTTGTTCTATTTTCAACAACATTGAAAAACAGGGTTAACACACATTCAATTCCTTCAATTTCTTACTACTCTTTTGCTTCAATTATACTTCTTTCCGAACTTACTTTCATTAATTTAAATAATAATTTCTTCACCAGCAAAGGGTACAGTTTTTTCACTGTAATAAAACCCTTACAAAAATTCACAGTTTCAATCTAACTCATACATCATTCATAACTTTCATTTCGCTTTTTTACTTCGCAAATACGTAATAATCGTACTTCTTCTAAAACTAATAACTACTCCATGTAGAACACATATGTTCAATCGTATGTACCTTTTTACGACAATATCAAACAGCCGTCAGCAAAATGTCGTTTTCAAAAAAAATCATATATGAATAAGTATAATTCTCCCTTGTACACTTAATACATTTACGCCTAGACGCAATAAAATCAATATCCAAGTTACTTTTATAAATAGAGTGAAAAAACCAGAACCATTCTTAAATATAAACATTTCGCATTAAATAATTGACGGTAAAATCAACATTTTTCACCTATCTTAAAAATATATGAAATTCTGTGTATTAATGAACTCAATAAAAGATCTCAGAAGTCATCCTCTGGTGGCGCGCAGCTTCACTATTGACATTGACACACTCTTGAATCTATGATGCGATGTTAGGCGAAAAAAGTCCAGAGAACTAATTATTTTGTGAATATGTTGAGGTTTCTGATTGTAAATCATAGCCTATAGCACTCCTGAACTTCCAAGGAAGCTGGCACATAGGTTTCATCGGCATTGGTTTAGTACATTCGCTGTAAAACAACTTCCTTGTGTCTTTATACATTAGTATAGATATATAATTGTCCTAAACAGGTAATTATTCATCAACTGTTTACTCGGAAACTCATCAACTGTTATGCTCGGAAATATGTTCCGTAGCCGTAAAGAGGACAAAATTCTGACTTTTTATAGTGACAATTCTTTGAAAAAATTTTAATATTTTCGGTTATTTTGAAAATTTGTTAACTAAAGAATTAAGGTGCTATGTTGGTAGCTAAAATTTTATTTTTAGATTTCTATAATTTTTTTGTTACCAATTTGATTGTAAATCCGAATTTTAAAAATCTATTTTTTGGATACATGTTGAAAATATATTTTAAATTTATAATACATAAGTTGAAATAGTTGAAGAAAATATTTCTAATTTTTTAAACAGTATCTATGTTCCAAACATCTCATACTTATTTTTCAAATCTGCGTGAATTTTAATTTAAACATTAAATTTAATGTACAGCATATTAATCTCGGTTTAATTTGCAAAGTACATTACGCTTAATGTAGTTCTTAATTAAATCTATATTGATTTTAATTTTAACATTAAATGTAACGCACAAGCTCATTAATCTCGTTTTAATGTACTGAGTACATTAAATTTAATTTACGGTAATACATTAAATCTACATTGATTTTAATTTACACATCAACAGACATATACATGCATATTAATATCATTTTAATGTACACGATACATTACATTTCATGTAAAGTGGTGCATTAAACTACATAAAAATTAATGTCACTTCTGACTGATGTTCTGCGTATCAGGTGGCCCCAAAACGTATATTTCCGTTAAAATCTCGAAATTAATTTTCCGCAGCATTACATAACTTTCTCTATTCTAGGTATATTACTGTATATGCGCGTACGTATACGGAAAAGTAAAAATACTCAAAACTTCCAGAAGTTGCGGATCTCTACAGACAGTACGTCCGCATGCAGCAAGGTAAAATGTAGCATCTTGTACGTCGATACCCACAAAGAAGATGGTACTAAAATCAGTTTAATAAATATTTCATTATAAAGTAAATTCATGAGGAGGGATGGGCAACTAAATTACGTTCAATCCTGATCTTTTGCTATGTAATTATTGTATAGTAAACTAATCTATTTATATTGTTTGAACTGTAGGGTCAATCAATATTTTGTTTTACGTGCTGGACGTACTGGTGACTTTAGGGGTTGGTTAAGTGCCACGAAACATTTTTAAATGACGTGTTTTTTATCAGATCTCCTTTTGATGAAGAGATACCAAAAATACTTTTTATTTATTAACTAAAAGATAATTGTATAATGACACTAATACAGAGTACTTGCCCTCAATTGAAATACAATGAAAATACACAGTCGTTCCACTAAGTCTCAATGTTATTTTTGTACAAGAAACAGGTGGTGTATTTTTCTGAACTTTTGAAATATGGACCATCAAACTTCCCTACTACAAAATTTGTGTGGAGTGACAATAAAGCAAAATGTCGCCTGTACACATCATGTGTTTTACGTGTTCAAATGACACAGGTACAGCATAAAAACAATTAAATCAAGACCTGCCGCTGACGGGTGAATATCCAAAGCAATACTTTTTCACGGAGGAAATTTTTCGAAAGACTATTCATCAGTACTACGTGCTCTTGGTTAAAATATGACAGAGGATGTTTCTTTCAAAGCACTTCATGTACATGTGTTTTCAGGAATTCGTCGTTTCCTTCACTAAGTTAATCAATGCGGTGAATGATGTTCTCTGCGTAGTAATTCCATACAAGTATACTAACCTACCCCTTTTGTGCGAAAGATAGTCTCGGACCACAAACGCCCTTGCACAATCGCGAATCGTTGGTTTCATAGAGTCCATGCCCTTTCAGCAGACTCAAATCTTCTCTCTAGGGAGCGCGCTTACAAGATATGTCATAGGTTCAAGTGAGCCGCGCGTATGTTACAATCTCACAACAAGGAACAGTTGCCGTGAGCATAGCCAGAATGGTAAAGCAGTTGCTAACTCTATTGATCTACTGATCTAGTGTAGTGTCGGCTTGGGCTCTCTGCCACCACCGCTCTTCAGAAACGTTGACAGCGGAATCGCAGACATGCAAGTGAGCGTCACTCAGACAGCGCTGCTTTAGACGAGAAAGAGATTGCCTGCGACGAATACTGCAGGGGATGCCTCAACTATTCCGTCGATCCCACGAATTGTATGTGAAGAGGTCTCAGCCCGCAGATCCACACAAACACATTTGACCGTCGAGCAGCGCATCCAACGAAATAATGTTTCCACGGCGCTTCAGAGCTTCTATGACCCAACACTTCAGTGCGTGCTTAGAGAGAAAACTCATATGGGAAACAAACTTGATAATAAATGTTTCCGAAATGGTTTTTTTTTTTTAGTGAACCAGCTGCGTAAAATCACATAAAATAAAATTACCGTCCCACCGAAGCAGGATATTCGTGTGATAATATGACTGATGAACGATCTCTGAACTGGAATTTTATTCTCTCTTAGAAATTCATAAGCGAAGCTACTGCCACATGACATCGCTTTCGTAGCTGCAGATCCAAAGAAATCGCACGCAAAAGAAGCATATCTGAAGCAAAATCATGAGAGATAATTCGTAATTGTAAACTTGCAATGACACATTCGAATTATTTCACAAGAACTGACTTTATTGCATAATATTTGTTTGAATATTCCACGACAGTTAAAAAATTAAAGTTAAATTTTGTTCGAACAGGTAGAAAAAAAATGTATTAAACAAGATTTTTATGAATTGTATGGGGGCGAGAATGTAGGGAGAGATATTTCCAATTTACGTAGAAGCGGATAATACAATATATTAAAAAGGTATACATTTCAAACATCAAATTAACGATCATGAATTCACTTACATATTTAAAAATAGAACTTGAGTTACATTTGTAGATTCGATATATCCGACAGAATAGTGCTCAATGATGGACTTCGCAGTTGAAACAATTTGTGGCCGACCATTAATGATGAAAGCGGAGAGAGTGTTGGTGGTGTTTGTGCTCGTGCTTTCGAGTGCGCTATCCGCCCCGTGCAGAGCCTCCTTCCCCAGAGTGCAGTGCGCGTGCGAGGACGGCGCCGTCGCGCCGTGGCTGCAGCGCTCCGTGCTGGAGGGCGGGCGCTGGGGGCGGGGCCCCAAGGAGGAGCTGCGGCTCAGCTGGTGGGCGGGGCCGGGGGCGGGGGAGGCGGCGCGCACCCTCTCGCGCCTCTTGCACCCCGCCGCCGCCGCCCCGCTCCTCCTCGCCCGCGCCCCGCCGCGCCCGCTCGCCCTCCGCCCCACGCACCGCCGCCGCCGCCACGTCCTCGCCGCCGCCGGCTGGCGACACGTGCACGCCTTCGCAGACAGCCTGCGCGTCTACGCCCCCGCCAACGCCACGCCATTCTTTGCTGTTGTAGACTCAACAAACAACGGCTCCGACGCCTCCATGGGTGGAACAAAACCAAAGAATAATAAACAATATTTCTTTCCTCATTCTGTGATAGCGAAAGTTCTTTTGTGCAGTTGTGAAGCACATAAAATCATTTCCAAAGACAAACACGTAGATGAGAAATCACGAGCAACTATGAATGATTTCTGCGACATCACAGACGACACGCTATTCATAACCGAAAACAAGACGGAGAAGGAATATTCTCAATACACATTCGCTTCCCACATCTTCCACTTCTCGTGGGACGAAAAGGGCAGAGAGGTGATGGACGGTCCGTTCGCCCACATGGCGCGCCTCTTCCCCGAAGTGACGTCGCGCAGCGTGAGGTTCGATAGACAGGTGGCGCTGAAGCCAAATGACAACCATTCCTGGCATAAAATGTTCTTTGCATTGAGAAACAACACCGCGGACGTGTCATTCAACCCGTCTTATTACCGAGTAGGGCCGGGGAGGGTGGCGGATCTGACTATGCCCGTGATACAGAACCGCTTCTGCCTGGCCATGCGGCGCGCTCCGCAGATGTCTTTCGGCGCCGTGCTTCACATCCCGCTGCGGCCGCGCGTGTGGGCGGCGCTGGGCGGGGCGCTGCTAGTCTCCGCCGCCGCCTGGCACGTCGTCCACCGCCCCGAACTCCTCCTTGCTCTGCTCCGCCCACGCGCGCTCTTCCGCCAGACAGGCGCTGCAGCCACGCACGGTGAGTCTAGCATTAGGTTATTAAGCATTTAGCCGGCATAGAATAAACAAGGCGATAGATGGGGCTATGCATGTCGCAATACTACGCCCCTTTCTGATAAAAGACTAATTCACTTCTCACTATATCTTGAATTTCCGTTTCTCGCGGCACTTGGAGTGGAAGCGAATCGACAGGAAAATCGATTTTGGAACAAATCGTACGTACGGTGTACGCGCTAGTGTTGTTCAGACTGACAGACAGATAGACGGAAGGTGGGACGGACGGGCGCACGGAAGTTTTGAAAAGAACCACATTTTAGTATCAGGGGACCGATACCGAAACGTGCGTTTCCGTTTTCACGGGGATCAAGACGTGCATTTCTGTTTAAATCTCGAAATCGATTTTCCGCACCATTACATAACTTTCCCTATACTACGTATATGCGTACGTACGCGGAAACATAATTTAAACTTTGTCGAAAAGTCTCCTGTAAATTAATATGGCAGTCACAAACGAAATCTTTACTATATTTTTTGGAGAAAAACTTGTGATCCGCTTAGGTATTAATAGTTCACAGTCAGAAGAGCTCATGTTATTCAACAAAATTTTCGGCCCCCAAAAAACCTGGATTTTGACTATATTTCGTAATCGAGAAAGCGATTTCTACTTATAGAAGCAAGAATGGTTTTCCGACACTCTTCGTTGCAACATTACTGTACTTTATCTTCACTTCGTGTGCATGTACAAAATGAGAAAATAAAAGTGCCGTGAGAGGGAACGCTGATGCGGTTGGGTGCGCGTGCTCATGCGCAGTGCCGGGCTTCGAGCGCTCGCTCTTGGACGTCGTGGAGGTGATGCTGCCGGGGGCGAGAGCCGTCGCGCCCCCCGCTCCGCGCAGCGCCTCCTGCTTCTTCTTCCTACGAAGTAAAGGGGAGGGAGTAAAGGGGCTGCGAGAGGGAGCGCTGATGTGGTTGGGTGCGCGTGCGCATGCGCAGTGCCGGGCTTCGAGCGCTCGCTCTTGGACGTCGTGGAGGTGATGCTGTCGGGGGCGAGCAGCCGTCGCGTCCCCCGCTCCGCGCAGCGCCTTCTGCTGGCCGGGCTGCTGCTGCTGGCGTTGGTGGTGGGCAACGCCTACTCCGGCCAGCTGCTGGGCTTCCTGGCCGCGCCACCACGCCTGTCAGACCCCAACACCCTCGAGGAGGTACTCATTCTATGTCCATTATCTTTTTCTGTTTCTGCACAGTGGCCCTTAAATGGTAATGAACACCATTTTCTTTTGTACGGGGAAGGACTCCAATTTTGTGCCAAGTGATATCTAACATTGAACTTTTCCTTTATCATTTTCCCATTTCTGTTGTTTCGTTTACTCAATATTAGAACAAGAACATCAATACTTTTATATAATACGTATTTGAAAATGTAACCAAAGCCAATACGGAACTACAGGCATTGCACATGTTCTCCGACGTAATTATATCGACTTCTAACGATTTATTAGGTGGTTGAGGTTATCCAACCGTAAACGTCTCTACTACTCAATTTTTCGTTCCATGCTCCCGGTCGGACAACCGGACACAAATGTTAAAGAAATTATATTTGCATATTTAAAAAAGGAAGAAATCGAAATGACATTAATGACATGTTATTTAGTATATTTAGTATCATTCGTTCAAAAGTTTACGAAATATGTCGATAAAGTAAAACGTTAGAATTCACAATTTGAAGATGATCCACAGTCATCAGTTTAGCATCATCAGTTGTTAAAAACTTTGAAGTCTCCCTAGGCAAAACCATAACTAATCTCTCACTAGCGGTTATAGTCATATGGAATTAAAAAGGAAAAATATCGAAAACGCAAGACAAACGAATGAGTGGATGGACTGACTGTATAAACGTACATACATAGACTCTGGGACAAACAGGTAGAGAGAAACAGAAATGTACACGAGAAACAGATACAGAAGACTAACAAGTACAGACGAGAGGGCTGACACCGGCAGGGACGAACACCAAGACGGGCCTTGATATCGGCGCCTTCATCGACACGACCGCAGACACCAACACCGAGGCCGACGCCGATGCGGACCGACACTGCCAGCGAGGCAGCTTCCAACAAGGAGGTAGAGACCTTTACGTTTGTAGTGACTGAAGTGCTCTTAAATACAGACCCCACCGACAAGGGGCATGTGCCTGCACGGGAGAAGCTCCTTACACGGATCAGGAAGACGCGTTCGCTGGCACCGACAGGTACGTAGGCACCGTCACGTTCACAGATGCCGACACGAATGGACACCGACACGACAAAACATCGCAGGCCCCTATACAGTCGGCGACACCGACACATGTGCCTAAACCGACACGGACAAACAAAGAACAGAACGGATAATGACACGGGCGCAGAACCCAACATGTCCGCAGATACCGACATGGGTACAGTAACCATCACGGACAGACCACGTCAAGGGGTAGACACCGACACGGAATCGAATATAAACGCGGAGGCAAACACCAATCATGGGACGGGCACAGAACGGGAGCAGATGCCGAACCGGAAGTAGATACCGACCATACGGGAAACACCAATCCGGGAGAAGGCACCAACCGGGGTGCAGACCTTAAGACGGGGGCAGAAACCGACTTGGGACAGACTCCAAATCCTGTAGGTGTAGGGAATAATTTCTGACATTTTGCGAAAGTCCAATTATAAAATTCGACATCCTTCTTGAAAATAAGAAGCATGGGCTATCTTTATATCATGTTAGTTTTAGAGTCCAAAAATTACCAATGAAAATATATTCATACTTTATGTTTCATTAGTTGTTTGCAGCACATTTCCGTTAGCTAATACGATCATTGCACTTTCGTATGTGACGTGAAATGTCAGCTACCATTGTTTCCACCCGAATTCCTTAATTGTAATTATTGTAAATGTAAATATTAAAGTGGTTAGTCGGAAGATCAGGCCATATGGCCTGAGCCTCGCCAGCAATAAAGACATTATTATTATTATTATTATTATTATTATTATTATTATTATTATTAATATTATTATTATTATTCCTCTAAATCACGACTAAAGATGTTATGTGTCGGCTGAATATAAAATCTACTCCAGGTTGCAACCAGCTACCTAAGGAGCAGATCCGGTGACTGTCAGTGCCTCTACAATACTTTATGCAAAATGTGGGCTGTTCCAAATAAAGAAATTTCTTGCACTTCCCAGTCTTTTGAATTACCAGGGAGTTTAGACAAGTTCATACTCAAATTTTGCGGAACAAATCCCAGAGCTCCGATAACTATCGGGACGACCTGTGCTTTTACGCCCCACATTCGGCTGATCCCGATTTCCAAACTCTTGTATTTAAGACGTTTCTCTGCCTCCTTGGTAACGACGTTTTGATCGCAAGGTACAGCAACATCCACAAGTAAACATGATTTTTCTCCATAGCCCGGATGACTATATCCGGTTTGTTTGCTGCTATCGTGCGATCAGTTTGAATTTGTTGGTCGTACAATATCGTAAACAATCCAACAGACGTCACCGGTTTCGGTGAGTGTTCGTACCACTTCGGGCATGTGTTCGGAACTTCGAGGGCGGTACAGACCTGCCAGTGGAGGTAGCTACACACCCTGTCATGTCTTTTAAGGTATTCGGTCTTTGCTAGGATTGGACAAGCTGAGACAATATGATCAATGGTTTCTAATTTCTCCTGGCAAATGCGGCATTTATCATCTTGGGAAATTTTGAGAACCGCTTTATCATAATGTCGTGTTCTCAACGCCTGATCTTGGGCAGCTATTACAAGTGCTTCCGATTCTGGCTTCATTCTTCCCCTTTTAAGCCACATAAATGATTGATACTTATTGATCTGCACCTTGTCCATTCTTTTTAGGTATTGTCCATGGAGTGGTTTGTCTCTCCACGATGTTTTTAACATTTTTTGTGTCTCACACTTCATGTTTAGCAGCATCAGAAATTCAGTGTCTGTGTTATTCGACGTGTCTTGCCTAGTTTTCTTCGCAATGCTTCTTGCTACACTAACAATGCCTCTTTTTCCCATTCTTCGGTCAGATTTCATGACCTGCCTCGTAAGTGGGTCATCTTGATGGCTGACTACATACTTTCCCATCCCGGTTATTGCATTGTGCCAGGAGGCTTCAATTTGTCTCAGGCCGCTTCCTCCTTCCTTACGTGACACATAAAGTCTATGTACATCAGCTCGGCGGTGGGCGACATGATGCATTGTAAACGGTTTTCTGGTTTTTCGATCCATGATGCGAATTTCCTGTTCAGTCCAGTCTACTAGTCCGAAACTGTATTCGGCTACAGGCACCGCCAAACTACCTATTGCTGATATTTTATTCCTTGAGTTCAGAGCGGACTGCAGGACAAGTCTCACTCGTCTATAATACTCCCTGCGAATTCTCTCTTTCATTGTGTCGTTCGAGATGGTCTCACATTCTTCAATGCCCAGATATTTGTAAGTTTTACCTGGCTCAAGATCTTGTATCACAGTGTGTCTATCAACTTCAATGTTCTCTGACGTTGTCATTTTGCCTCTTTTTAAGTTGACATTTGCACACTTGTCAAGATCAAACTTCATGCAGATGTCATTGCTAAAATCATTGATGACAGACAGCATTTGGGAGAGAATCGCTTCATTCTTAGCAAACACTTTCAGATCATTCATGTAAAATAAATGTGATACAAGCCTTTCATCACCATGGAGCTTGTAACCAAAGTCAGTGTACGACAGCTGTCTTGATAGAGGAATCAAACAAATGCAAAACAACAGAGTGGATAGTGAATCTCCTTGAAAAATTCCCCTGTTAATCTGAATACTTCTTGTTTCTACTACTCCCTTTCCGCTGTGGATTAGTAACCTGGTGCTCTACGACTTCATACTAGCCTTGCAAAACTCAACAAGTCTAGGATGAAATCGATAGATCTCCAGGGTCTTCAAAATCCAATCGTGTGGTACACGGTCAAAGGCCTTCTGGTAGTCAATCCAAGTCATGCTTAAATTACGTTTTCGTTTCTTTACATCATTCAAAATTATTTTATTCAGAAGCAAGATTTCCTTACAGCCATAGGAACCTTTACGACATTCTTTCTGTTCAACTGGGAACAGATGGTTCTTCTCTAGGTGCCTATACATTTTGTCAGCAATGGCTGCAGTTATAACTTTGTACATTACTGGCAGGCAAGTAATTGGCCTGCAGTTCTTCGCCAAAGAGCTGTCTTCTCCTTTGGGTAGTAAATACGTGATGCCGCGAGTGAGCCATTTGGGGAGTTCGTTAGGGTTTTCTAAAATTTTATTAACAGCCTTTGCAAGATGAGAATGTATTGCTGTTAATTTCTTAATCCAATAAATCTGGATCTTATCAACCCCAGGGGATTTCCAGTTTCCCATATTCTTAATTGTTTGGCATAGGTCCTCTTTCGAGAATCCTTGAACATGTTCCACTGTTTCCACGAGTCCATTGGCAGCATCAACTTCAGATTGGAGCCACGATGCGTCTTTGTTGTAGGATCTGGTTTTCTCCCAGATTCCTGATTATTATTATTATTATTATTATTATTATTATTATTAAATCCTCGGCCAACTTCGACAATAAGACGCACTCCCACTATGTACGAGTCACCTACACGAACGAACACTATCACAAGGAAACATCAACACTGACAGACACTAAGAAAGATGGATGCACACACCAATACAGGCGAAAAACGACAGAGAGAATACACGCGGTTTGTAACAATAACTCCTATTCTAAGATACCACGTACTATGTATTTGCGTCAAAAAATAGACATAGATTTTATAAAGTCCTTCATTATTTTTCATATATTAAATTACTGAGGAGGTTCGTCAATGATCTTTCAACTAGGTGGCGGCAGCTGTGCGCACTCTTCTCACACACCCAGCTGCCGAAAGTATCCTGAAAGACCCTGGCGGCGGAGAGGCCTTTAAGCAGCTAGCAAGCAAGATGAAGTTTGTTTCGCCTGACACCGTGCAGTCCGATCTTGCGAACATCGTGGAGAAGGGCAACGCAGCTTATCAGGTGCCGGAGCTCCTCCTGGACGTGTTCCGCTCCATGCCCAACCTGACGCGCGCCGGGCAGGTGATGCTGCACCAGGCGGCGGAGTGCGTGCTGAGCCCAGGCCACATGGGTTTGTTGGTGGCGCTGGACTCGCCCATCTACGACCTGGTGAACGCGTTCGCGCAGCACTGCGTGGAGGCCGGGCTGCCGGCGTATTGGCTGCGCGCGCAGCGGCAGCGCATGGTGGCGCAAGGTGAGCTGGTGGGAGGCGAGGAGAAGCGGCGGCCGCGGGCGCTGCGCGTGGAGCAGATCGTTGGGCCGCTGCTGTGCCTGGGCGCAGGGCTAGCGGCGGCGGCGCTGGCGTGGGGCGCAGAGGTGGCATGGTGGAACAGGTGCTGCTCTCGCCAGTGCTCACGACTCCGCCGCAAGGCTACATGCCCATCTCTCCACTGACGCCCCTTGCACTGCGGCTTCCCTGCTGTAAAGTGTTTTGGCGAGAGAGACTGCTTCTTTCTCCGCTTCACTAGGGTCGCCTGCTGTTCATAGCTTTGGTAGGATACACTGCTCCTCTGTTCGCTGACGCCGCTTCACTGGGGCTTCAATTGGCGGATGACACTACAATTCGCTGAAAAGGATGAGATGGAGCAGCCACGAGCATTCATGCCAGTAAAAGATTCTCTACCAGCGACCTTCATTGCCCGTTAGAACGCTAACTGCCACACTTGAAACAATGCATCTGTATAAATATGCTATCACAACCTATTTTAACACAAGACCATAAATACTCCAGACCACTCACTCACATGTCGTTTGAAAATGGTAAACTGAGCACATTTCGTCACTTATCTTGCCTCATGCTTCTGGTCAGGGAATAGACACAAAAGAACGGAAGGTTTAAACGTGTATGAAAACTTCGAACCATTGATTCATTGGATCTCATTGATGATGGTGAGTAAAAAATACACCTTGATATTATTTACAAAACATACATTATATGAAGACATGGTCTCGAAAAAAAGGTAGTAGTTTTGTGTAAACTCAATGTGATTTAAGCACATGATCTTTGGATAAATATATACATTTTCTCTTTGTAGCAAATAAAGTCACTAGGACATCGTGAAAAGAACCCTGCGAATATAGTTCTGTTTCTAAGTTATCATCTACGCAGAAAACCCAAGTCGTCAATATTTGAGTTGCATAATTGTTCATAAGATTAAATAAATAATTATTGATGACCTTTTATATTTGTATTCCTTCGCAGAAGTATTTCCTGTGCTTCAGTTAGACAAAACGTTGATGAAAATGTAGTACCGCATTTTGAGAAACCGGAAACCACGTGTAAATTCTAAAATTATATTAATGTTTTGGTTTTGGAAACACCGCTCTCAGGAAATAGTGGCTGAGATGTATCATGTCAAAGCACACACGTTGGCATGTGGGCACCTAAGCACAAATGTACACGGAGGGTCACTTGTAACGGGGGATCATCCACCACGCAACTGCCGGAGTTTTGCGGATCTTAGTCTCCCGTCTCGCGGTGGAGATTTAAAGAGAGGCGCCCGCCGATAGGTAGGGCACAGTTGGTTATAAGTAGTCACAGGATTTATATGCATTTATATGCCGATAGGTATGGAACAGTTGGTTATAAGTAGTCACAGGATTTATATGCACTATCAAATGGTAAAATATGCACGCATAAATGCACTATGAAATAGTCTAATATGCACGATGCAGGAGAAAAATGGGCAAAACATGCACAAATAAATTATATTTTATTTAAATTTTTAGTTATATTGACTTTTGTAAAAGTGAAAATGCAACAATGTTTCTAAACTGTTTTATGTCAAATTCATTTTTTTTCTCGTAAAAAAATGTTTTTGAATGCAGAAAATGACCTTTTTACGTCACAAGACGTAATTGAAGCATACTTCAAAGACGAAATCTAAGCAAATGTAAAGACAAATCCTGCATTTTCTGATTTTTTACCACAAACAGAGGGTTTTTTTACATTATGGGGAAATTTCAAGTCATAATTTAAATTTAACACTCCGCGTAGCAGTCTCATTAATATTTGCAACCATTAATTACAGACACTTCAATGTCTTCAACAATTTTTAATTACTCCACTAGAGGATGACCTACTGATTCTAATTTCTGAATATAAGTTTTTTTTCTTTCTTCCCAGGATACTCTGTCTCGTGTATTTCTCTGCAAACCCTTTAAACGTTAGATTTGCTACTTTCTCGAATCTACTTTCTCTTCGCCCTTAATTAGGAATCACACATTTCCATTAAAAATGGATTTGTTACAGGTTTCAATGTTGCCTCAGTTTGCACTAAGTGTGACATAGTTTCTTTCGTTTTTCTAGCTTTGACACTACGTGAAGTAGGTGCAAGGGTCTGACCCATTTGAAACTTTTTGGAACATTTAATCTGCATGAATAAATTCAAATTATACAGAGCTACATATTTCTTAAGAAGAGTAATAGAATTTTGCCATGTTACCATGTTCTGAAACAAATGTAACTCAAATTTTGACGCAAATTAATGTCAGATTTAATTTAAGACAAGCTTTACTAAAATATATTTAGCTAAACGTTCAGGTTCGAACTATCTGGGCAGAAATTACACAGTCTCGAATTTCAGATATGGCCGTAGAAATTATGGTTAGTACGAACTTGTTTTGCCGTACTACTTTCTCTTATTAATAAAATTATTCTTTTTACGGACACAGCGATGCTACTAGCATGTCAAACGAAATTAAAAGAAAAAATATGAAATACTCCATATTTTCAATAACATTATTAATATATAGGTAAAATTCTGAAACTTGTGAACAATGTTTGGAAAGAATATGCACTCTAGTACACCCAATAATTATTTAAAAACAATGCGCCACACAGTTTCTACAAAACAATTTCTTGAACCTCAGAAAAATCTCAAAACTGCAAAAAAGTTTTTAAGAGTATCTCAATTATAATTATTTTTACTTCAATAAAAATTAAATTTTTTTTCGTTTCATATCTATTTCATTGGCATTGGTTTATCCTTTTCTGTGTTAAGTATTTTTTTAAATTATATAATTTCTGCAGCAACATTAGACTTGTGCATTAAAATTTCGACTAGGGAAACAATGCCAGTAGATATATATTTTTAATTGATTAACTTTTACAGTAATGTCTACTTGCTTCTTTATTACAACAATTGGAATAAATTATATTTCAATTCGTCCTCCAGAAAATAGTTGTTTCCAATTCATTGTTTGACAAGTGTTGCACACGAAGCTTAAGAAGAAATTATTTTAAACTTAACTTTTCAATTAAGAACTTTTATACAATTAAGACATGTATATTATACAAAATTGCGTCAGTACTAATATTCACAAATTTTGCAGAGAAATAATAAGAAAGTACTTAAATATGCTAGATAAATGTCTGAATATGCAGTAAATAGGCAGTATTAATTAAAATGACGTCCAGATATACATTATGCTTGAATTTCTCCAAAACACTACCAAAACATGCAAATATGCAAAAAAGTATGCACTTTTGAACTAGTTTTTCATGAAACATGTATTTAGAAAGTTTAAAATCCCTACGCAACTTGAATAAAAACATGCATTTGCATGAAAATCCTGTCTCCAGTTACAAGTTGTAACTGACCTGGTCTTTCTGTAACACCATTTTGGAATAAACCACTGTCAACATCAGTTTGTTTGTTTTTCTACCCCGAACCAGTTGCAGCAAACAGTGCAGCCGAACTTGGACCGCACTGTTTTCTAAGGCCAAAAAAACGACTAATAAAACTCAAGAACCATCTCTGTCCATAAAATTAAACATGGAAGTATGCTTAGTTCCAAACAATCTACTAGGTTTAACTGGTAAGTTTTGATTTGCTCAAGAAGGTGAATTAAGAATTTTGAATAACACGATGAAAACATGAACAATTTGTGTTAGCTGAAATTAATTTTGTTTTTTTATTCATTTTTGAAATCAACTACATTTTCCTATAAATAATTTTACCACATGCAATGCGTACAACATGCAATTAACAATAGTGGCATATGCACTTTACCATAACATTCAATAAATTTTAAATTCCTTATTACAAGGAATAATAATAATAATAATGATAATAATCTATAATTTTCACGCATATACACTGAGATATTCCTGTTTCTTTTTATATTTAATTTGTGAAATACCTCATATTTTAATAAACCCTTGTTTTTGTTACCCGAATAATATTGCATTTATCACTGTTATGATTAATTTAATTTTTTTAATTTGCTCTGCTACGTTCATTATTCTCTCAATATTTAACAGTAACTATTGTAATTTTACTTTGATTTGTTCGTGGGACTCGACGTATAATTCATCAATTCTTTGCTTTTTATACGAGGCCGCATTGTATTAATAATGCGGCATAAATGTGTCGTTTTATGAGACAATTATTTGTGCAGGATAATTAATTGAATCAAAATGTGTTTCTCTGCAAACAATGGAGATATCATATTCAACAACTATTATTTACACTATTCCACAACAACATAACAAAATTTAACAACAATTTTACTTGTAAAGAAAGAAACGACAATCCAGGTCAGTGGCGCCTGGCACGGAATTCTATTGGTGATGCCAGTAAGTGATGCGCGTCGATAACAACACATTGATATTACCAATTATCGATGTTCAAAATTAAAACATCAATTTTTATAAAGCATCGATCAAAACTATGTTTTTATACATCAATGCGATGATTTAAAAGTGGTTTAGCATTCTTAAAATAAAATTTATGGGAAATTAAATTTAATTTTTCAGTGACCATGTTTATTAATTTATAATGAAAATTAAACTGAAATAAACTAAAAATAAGACCAAATAACTAGTGGTGCTGAAATAGCTCGCCATTGAAATGGATATGGAATACGATTTATACCATCATTTCTCTCCGTATTAACACATCTCAGTCATCATTTGTAAGACTCATTTGAAATCGTAAAACATTGGGTGTGAAAATTAAATAGTTTCAAGCAATAGATTATTATTATTGTTGTTATTATTATTATTATTATTATTATTATTATTATTATTATTATTCCATTACATCACGACTAAAGATCTTATGAGTCGGCTGAATATAAAATCTACTCCAGGTTGCAACCAGCTACCTAAGGAGCAGATCCGGTGACTGTCAGTGCCTCTACAATACTTTACGCAAAATGTGGGCTGTTCCAAATAAAGAAATTTCTTGCACTTCCCAGTCTTTTGAATTACCAGGGAGTTTAGACAAGTTCATACTCAAATTTTGCGGAACAAATCCCAGAGCTCCGATAACTATCGGGACGACCTGTGCTTTTACGCCCCACATTCGGCTGATCCCGATTTCCAAACTCTTGTATTTAAGACGTTTCTCTGCCTCCTTGGTAACGACGTTTTGATCGCAAGGTACAGCAACATCCACAAGTAAACATGATTTTTTCTCCATAGCCCGGATGACTATATCCGGTTTGTTTGCTGCTATCGTGCGATCAGTTTGAATTTGTTGGTCGTACAATATCGTACACAATCCAACAGACGTCACCGGTTTCGGTGAGTGTTCGTACCACTTCGGGCATGTGTTCGGAACTTCGAGGGCGGTACAGACCTGCCAGTGGAGGTAGCTTCACACCCTGTCATGTCTTTTAAGGTATTCGGTCTTTGCTAGGATTGGACAAGCTGAGACAATATGATCAATGGTTTCTAATTTCTCCTGGCAAATGCGGCATTTATCATCTTGGGAAATTTTGAGAACCGCTTTATCATAAAGTCGTGTTCTCAACGCCTGATCTTGGGCAGCTATTACAAGTGCTTCCGATTCTGGCTTCATTCTTCCCCTTTTAAGCCACATAAATGATTGATATTTATTGATCTGCACCTTGTCCATTCTTTTTAGGTATTGTCCATGGAGTGGTTTGTCTCTCCACGATGTTTTTAACATTTTTTGTGTCTCACACTTCATGTTTAGCAGCATCAGAAATTCAGTGTCTGTGTTATTCGACGTGTCTTGCCTAGTTTTCTTCGCAATGCTTCTTGTTACACTAACAATGCCTCTTTTTCCCATTCTTCGGTCAGATTTCATGACCTGCCTCGTTAGTGGGTCATCTTGGTGGCTGACTACATACCTTCCCATCCCGGTTATTGCATTGTGCCAGGAGGCTTCAATTTGTCTCAGGCCGCTTCCTCCTTCCTTACGTGACACATAAAGTCTATGTACATCAGCTCGGCGGTGGGCGACATGATGCATTGTAAGCGGTTTTCTGGTTTTTCGATCCATGATGCGAATTTCCTGTTCAGTCCAGTCTACTAGTCCGAAACTGTATTCGGCTACAGGCACCGCCAAACTACCTATTGCTGATATTTTATTCCTTGAGTTCAGAGCGGACTGCAGGACAAGTCTCACTCGTCTATAATACTCCCTGCGAATTCTCTCTTTCATTGTGTCGTTCGAGATGGTCTCACATTCTTCAATGCCCAGATATTTGTAAGTTTTACCTGGCTCAAGATCTTGTATCACAGTGTGTCTATCAACTTCAATGTTCTCTGACGTTGTCATTTTGCCTCTTTTTAAGTTGACATTTGCACACTTGTCAAGATCAAACTTCATGCAGATGTCATTGCTAAAATCATTGATGACAGACAGCATTTGGGAGAGAATCGCTTCATTCTTAGCAAACACGTTCAGATCATGCATGTGAAACAAATGTGATACTGGCCTTTCGTCACCATGGAGCTTAAAACCAAAGTCAGCTTGCGACAACTGTCTCGATAGTGGGATTAAACTAATGCAAAACAGCAGAGTGGATAGTGAATCTTCTTGAAAAATACCCCTGTTAATCTGAATACTTCTGGTTTCTACTGCTTCCTTTCCGCTGTGTATTAGTAAGCTGGTACTCCACGACTTATTACCAGCCTTGCAAAATTCAGTAAGTCTAGGATGAAATCGACAGATCTCCAGGGTCTTCAAAATCCAATCGTGTGGTACACTATCAAAGGCCTTCTGGTAGTCAATCCAAGCCATGCTCAAGTTACGTTTGCGTTTCTTTACATCATTCAAAATGACTTTATTCAGTAGCAAGATTTCCTTACAGCCATAAGAGCCTTCACGACATCCTTTTTGTTCAGCTGGCATTAGATGATTCTTATCTAGATGTCTGTACATTTTGTCAGCTATGGCTGCAGTGATAACTTTGTACATTACTGGCAGGCAAGTAATTGGCCTGTAGTTCTTCGCCAAAGAGCTGTCTTTCGCTTTGGGTAGCAAATACGTGATGCCGCGTGTGAGCCATTCCGGGAGTTCCTTTGGGTTTTCTAAAATTTTATTAACAGCCTTTGCTAGATGAGAATGTATTGCAGTTAATTTCTTAATCCAATAAATCTGGATCTAATCAATCCCGGGGGACTTCCAGTTTTCCATGTTCTTAATTACTTGGAAGAGGTCCTCTTCTGAGAATTGGTGAACATCTTCCACTGTTTCTACAAGTTCATCGGCAGCATCAACTTCAGATTGAAGCCAAAATGCGTCTTTGTTGTAGGATCTGCTCTCCTCCCAGATTCCTGGCCAAAATGCTTCGACGTCATCTTTGAAGGAGTAACAGCTTTGCCATTCGGTTTTTGATTCAGATTGCGATAGAATCTCTTTGCGTCTGTTTCAAACAACCGGTTCTGTACACGGAAATCTATTCTACGTTTGTAATGTCTAAATCTTTGAGCCCATGCTTGAATTTTCTCTTTTAGCTTCTCAACTACCATTAGCCTGCTGGTGTCATTTTCAATTTGGTATTTTTGTTGAACATTGAATATTTTTCGTTGAACTTTAGAGGTGTGCGTTGATTTAGAAGATGCCTCAGCTAAGAGTGATATTTTGCGCCGGGTGTCGGCTATCCGTTTCATAATTCTGTTTAGCCATGAGGGTACAGAGCTGTTTACTCTGTTTTGCTGTCGGCCATCGGTGTTCTTGGCTGGCCCCAAAATTATCTGAGATACTAGATATCCAGTTGCATGTATGATGTGATTGATTTCAGTAATATCTAGATCTCTGTCTGGGGTCTCGACCACTTCATTTAAGACAGAATTCACTGTTTCTATTACTCTTTTATACTGCGATTTTTCTAGGAAGGACTCTCAAGATAACTCAAATCCCATCTTCGCGATGGAATATGTCTCGGCATTTCGCGTCTTTTCTCGGTCTTGCCGGTAGAAGTGGCATGATCGCTAGCCCTGCTTCATACGGTTGCGATCGTGCGAAATCTAGCGGAACGACTGAGAAAGATGCGAAATGCCGTGACATATTCCATCGCGAAGATGGGATTTGAGTTATCTTGAGAGTCCTTCCTAGAAAAATCGCAGTATAGCTTTGGCATTTTTGTATATTCTCCTCAATGGTTCGCGAGATTCAAACGGAAGTTGACTAACTCTTTCTATCTCGCGCCGATGGATATTTCGCATTATGTCCTTATCGTGTAATTCATTGCCAGATGAATTTTTACCACCGAAGTGTGTTTCACTGGAAAGAGATGAACCTTCCATGGGATCATCATTTTCAAGTTCTACATGTTCGTCATGTGGATTGTTCGAGCGAAGTACATACTCCGCATTTCTCTCAATGTCAGCAAGTTCTTCTGCTGTGAATTTTCCACTGCTGAGTATGTGTCGTCGTTGACTGTTGTTGTTATTATTATTATTATTATCGTTATTATTATTATTATTCAATGATCCCTTTACATTTAACCGTTAGCTACCGACATGGGAAGAAAATCACATTGGTACCGACGTGGAGTCCCGTGGACTCAGAACGTGTTATTTCAAATATTACAGTATTTATTTGTATTTCGAGTGAAAAACATTGAAATGTAAGACTAATGATAACTAAAGAAAACATTAATCAAGACATATACATGTTAATAAGCTATCTAATGAAAGAATATCATGTGATAAAGAATGTTTGAATAAAATTCTGCCGACCTTTAATTTAACGAATTTAACTTCTTAATACAAATTTATTGAACATTAACAAATGTTTTAATGAAAACTACTATAACTTTAGAACTGAAAATCAAGTAAAAAATGTTACTATCACAAACACTAAAATTCTGACACAAGTTTCTTTTCTGCACAACTCTTGCACACTTGTTCTTTTCGTAATGGTATTTTGCATTCTGAGTTATTTCATGTTCGGGGTCTTCAATCTCAAGAATTTTCTATTCATTATCGTCCCATTCTCCAGATTCTAAACATAATTGTCCGTATGATGAGAAAAGGTCATTTTTAATTTGATAATCTGAAGATACTCTCAAGACTACTGTATATTTGCTTCACCCATTGCGCAAAATTTTCTTCCAAATCATGGTCATTATTATTTGCACACTCACTTAAACGACTAGACATGTTTTTTCTGAACATTGCACTTTTTTTTATTTTATAGGTAATTATGACACATTGATACATAATTTCAATTCTTTTAACTATGTGGCTAGGCTGAAGGCCTTTAAGCCATTACAATACCTACATCCTACCGCATTCTAACCTTTCGAATTCTGGCATTCACCCCTAATGGTCTCTTCATCGCATCAAAGCCGCGGAAAGGAGACCATAAGGTACGGCTGAGGAAAAAACCCCTGAAGGGGGAAAAACCTGCCGTCAGAAGACGAGTACATGCTAAACTACTAGTTTTTATTTTCTAAACTATTTATTTATTTCCTGGCGTGGGCATCTTCTCCATCCCGTCTTTGGCCTCCTCAGCCCCTGAAATCAAACACCGCCACAGAAGATCGCCCGCACCACCGCCTCTCCGAACAATTTGCTACTGATTAACTTAATTATCGCTTACTGATTAATTAATTAATACTGACTAATATACTAATTAATATTAATGATTAGCATTATTGACTACCTTACTAGTTAATTTAATTATCTCTTGCTTATTGAATTAATTATTTTATCTCCAGTCTAGGCTCCGCTCGTACTACTAACCAATACTGTTTTCCCACTCCCTGATTACCGTTTCCCTGATAGTTCGAACCTTTCCTAAAAATATTCCTAATTCTTTCATAAAGTGAGATCTGTTATCAGCTAATATATTTTGAGCGAGCGTTATGTTTCTAAACTGGAAGCCATAGTTCCCCATTCCCATCCATTTTCCTCTCCAAGTTTCTGTAGCGCAACAATTTAACAGAATGTGGATCCAATCTTCTCTATCACCGCACAGTACACAGATTCCATTGTCATTCGAATCCTTCATTCTACGTTGCATCCACCCCCCTAACCTAAACCACGCGTATCCCCCTCTTGCATCCCTTTTAAGTGTGTGTACGTAACTTTCGCATCCCTATACAGGACTCGTGTGAATTTGTACCACTAACGAACATTTTTCTGTCGATGCTGCAAGAATATCTTGCCTTTTAATATCCGAAAGTCGATCTGAAATTAATCGTTCTATTTCCCGTGTTCCCCTATTCTCAACCATTTCAGGAGAAACGTCTCCCAGACCTGCGCGTTCTAGTACCCGTTTCACTTTATACGACCAATATCGCTGATCGTTTTCCTGTAATTGCGCTCTAAAGGACCTGCGAATAAGCGTGTCGGACTCTTCACTTGCTAATCTAATCCATAGCTTAATGGCTTTCATTTTTAAATCTTTCCCAATTCCTACACTACCTACCTCTCTTAAGACGCCGACATTTGCTGCGAATCTAGAGACTCCAAGAATTAATTTATAATAATCTGTTTCGATGCTTTCTAATCTGTCTATTCTATCCACTCCCCAGATTTCCGCCCCGTAATTCATTGCTGGGAGCACTAGTGATTTAAACATTGTGTCGCACACCTTTAAGGGCAATTCCGGTACTCTACGCATTACGCAACCGATTTCTTTGAGAGCAATTCTTCCTTTACTATGAGCCGCAACTATGTGTTTGTTCCATCCCCCGTTCATAGAGAATTTTGCACCAAGATAAGTAAAAGTTTTAACACGGTCGAGTTCCTCCTGTGCGTAATACCATTTCTCTTTGTTACCCCAAATAAACCCATTCTTGAAGACCACAGTTTTTGTTTTTTGAATATTTACTTTTAATCCCCATGCTACACTATATCTTTCTAGGATGTTTAAACTCGTCTGTAATCCCTCAATCGTTTCCGAGCATAGAACTAAATCGTCCGCATAAAGTAATCCGGGAATTTTCAGGCCATCAATTGCCGGTGCAGATGTGCGGTTTCCTGTACCCATGTCAATAAATCATTTATGTACAAGATAAACAACAGCGGTGAAAGAGGACAACCCTGTCTTACCCCTACTGTCGATTTTATTTTTTGCGTTGTACTTTCGTCACCGCACTTGACGCAGAAATTTACTTCTCTGTACATACTCTGCAACACCGTTAAAACTTTACGTGATAAGCCTAGTTCATTTAGTTTTCGCCATAACGATTTTCTGTTGATAGAATCAAACGCCTTTTCGAAATCCACAAAACTGCAATATAAATGGCCTCGTTTACGCGAAAGCGCCTGTTTTACTAATGTATCTAACACAAAGATATTGTCGGTGGTCGCGAACCCTTGCCTAAAACCTGCTTGCATTTTTGAAATTTTACTATATTTTTCCGCCCAGTTGCTCAGTCGAACGTTAAGAATTTTACAGAACAATTTGCTTAGCGCTGGTAAAATACTAATGCCACGATAATTTTCTGGGCAGTTCGTATCGCCCTTATTTTTATAAATAGGTTGGAGGATAGCTGTACTCCAAGTTTCTGGATACGACCCGGTATCAAGAATGCTATTAAACAGATTCAGAATACTCTCCGGATCTAAGTTCCACAACTCCGAAATAAATTTTGTCGGAATGCCATCCGCGCCGCAAGCTTTTCTAGTGTTCGTGGCTAAAATTCCTTTATTCACTTCATTCCACGTTAACGGTTCATCTAATTCAGGTACAACCCGTTCGGTAATAATATTTGCCCCTCTTTCAATGTCAGCTAATGCGAGCGTTCGTGAAAAATACTGCACCCACGCGTCTGCTGAAATTGCATTACGTGCATTTACATTACTGCGCAGAGATCTGATAACGTCCCAGATTGATTTACTTAGATCGTTCTTTACAATAGCGTCTATTCTTGCTGCCTCACTTTCCTGCCAAGCTTTCTTCGATTTCTTAATTGTGGCCTCGTACTGCCTGGGTAATAACAAGTATGCATTTCTCGCTTCAGCTGTTCCCACGCTTCTATACTTCCTTAGGGATAGTATTGCTTCACGCCTGCTTTCGCGACACTCCTCGCTAAACCACCCTTGGGTCAGTACCTTTCCTCCTGCCCCCCACTTTCGCATGCCTCTTCCTGCGCTGAAGAGCCGACATTCTAAATCCTTTGTTTGCTGCTCAGGCGACCGCAGCTCTCGCGCCCACCCCACCGAGTTAAGAATAGCCTCCTCAAATTCCTGCCGCTTATCCTCTTTCCAGGTAAACCGCTTTCTTGCTAATGGCAAGTCCGTTGCTCCCGCGCGCACCTCTGTCGATATCTGTTCAGTGGCGTTTACCGCTAAATGTACGCACACAGGCAAATGGTCGGATTCGGCTCGTAACTCGATCACAAAATCTAATAAATTGCTTATTATTTCGCGAGACAACAGAGCATAATCTATTACACTACCCCCATTTCCACTAATAAACGTAAGTTCTCCTTCTGTATCCTGTCCATGGTTCCCGTTTAATATTTCGAGATTAAATCTGTCGCATAATTCCAACAATTCCTGCCCCTCGTTATTGAAGACTGGGTCTTTGCTTTTTCTCGTAATCGCTCTCGCGTCTTGCCGATCGAAGTCCGAGAGCACTTCCTGCTCATTGCCAATTCGAGCATTCATATCACCTAACACTAGTAAGTCAGTATTCGGATACCTCTGCTTCAACGTGTCTATGAAATCATTAATTTCGCCGAAAGCTACGGGAGAGAAATACCGAGAGCCCTGTGGGTGCCGGTAAATAAATACCAGCGAAATGTCCGTGTTTTGTATTACTAGTCTAATACATAGAAAATTGTCTGAATTTGTAGGAATTTCCTTAATAAAATCCATTAACCTAGCGCGAAATAGGCACGCAACACCGCCCGGATGCCGTCCTCTTTCACCTCTGCGTTTTTATTTTTGCACATGGCTGAAAAACCAGGTACATTTAACATTTCACCTTCCTTCCACCAGGTTTCAACGAGACCTATTATGTCAAACGTATTTATGTAGCTCTGAAAGTCATGATTTTCGAGTTTAGAGCCTAGACCTTTGATGTTCCAACATTCTATCCTTATGACCTATTCTTGCCTATTCGGCGAACTACTGGATTCCGACTCACCGCGGGTTTCCTGCTGCTGCAAGTTGTTTGAAGCAGCCATCGCCCTCGTATACGGCCGCTCCAAGCTGTCCGCAGCGAACCGACCGGAACTCACCGAGTTCCGCGAGCTCCGCCGGGATCGCGAACGAGGCCTCCGGCGCGACCGCGTACGAGGCCGCCTCTCCTGCGAAGCCGCGGGGTCAGCGGTCCCCCGTACCACCCCAGAACGGGGCGCCGCCGCGGGCGCGGCCGCGGCCACAGCCGCAGGCGCGGGCCGGGCAGGCCGCGAAGAGGCGCCTGCTAGCGCGGCGGGGACGTCCGCCCTCCTGGGGTTCTGCCCCCTCGCCGAGCCCACGGGGCCCCGCCGCTCCACCCCCTCCCACGCCCGCGGACGAGCCGTCAGCTCGCCTAGGACGAAGCTACGCCCCGACACGACAAGCTTGTCGAAACGAATCGACGCCTGCCTTCCGCTAGCTTTCGCCTCCTGCAAGAAAGGTATCAACGCCTTACGCGTTTGCCGCACTGCCCAACTCAAATCCTCACGGACGCGCACACTAGAATTCCGGGAGAGATACTCCCGGGCTGCGCGCAGCAGCTCCTCCCGCTTCCTGAATGACGCCAGCTTGGCTACAATCATGCGTGGCTGTCCGTGGCGCCGTCGTCCGGTCCTGTGCGCGCGCTCGATGTCGTGTAGCTCCAGCCTGACACCCAGCTGCTCTGCTAGTCCCAGAATGCACCTTTCCGAATCCGCCCACGACTCGTTCTGCTGCTCCGGGATGCCAGTAACAATGATGTTGTTACGTCGCGACTGGTTCTCAAGGTAATCAACCTTGCGCGCCAGCCGCTCGTTCGCTGTCTGCAGCGACTGCACCGTACCCTCTGCCGATGCGACCCTGGCCTGCAAAACATCAATTCTGTCTATCATTTCTCGGTGATTCCTATTTATGGTGTCGATGATATCGCCGTTAGTAGGAGGGCCGGGATTCAGCTCCACCCCACCGATCGCCAATAGCACCGCCACCACCGCCGCGCCCAGCACGCTCGCAAGGAGCCCCAGCCCCTGCGCACTCCCCCGGGCTCCGCCACCGCGCGGCAAGCAGCCCCTGACCCATCGGCCGATAGCCGCTCGCCACTGCTCCGTCGACACCATCCTGCAGCAGGTAGAGCGCTTAGGGAAAACACGTCCGCTCGGCTCTGCGTCTGACGAGAGACTGTTAACATTGCACCTTCTTTAGAGATATAACAGAACAAAATATACTAACTGGCAAAGTGCGACGGGCACTTAGTGAAAGTTACACTGCTACTGACATGGAGTCCCTAGGTCAGACCTGCACAACGCCTGCTCCCGCGGGCATTCTGCACTTGTGAGCTGATCGTCTGCCCGTGGCAACGCCGAAAGTGCAAGTAGTGGGGAGTAGGAAGCTTTGCGGGGCGGGGAGAAGTCTGACGTAGCACGACGCGGCGCGTATATTGAATGCCTGGGCATCTAATAATGATTCATGCTTCAAAATTAAATGCCCATTTGTTTAAATGGATTATGTCTAGTATTTCAAGTTACCAGGGTCATAATTCACTGTTTACGTTCTGTGCACTACTGTATATCCACCGTTGTAGCCACCACTGTATGTATTTTCATTTTCTATTTTTTTAAGAAAATAACATGCTCATTGTGACTTTTAAGCATTATTTTAAAGCAATAGCTTTAAAATATATGTTATATATAAGAAAAAATATTTAATTCTATCTAACACAAAATTGCAATTTAATAATTGATTGTTCACCAAGAATGTTATAATCTCCAAATCATTGAAAAATGAAGAAAATCATGAGAGCATCTCTCACATCAAGATTGACATAAAAATAGAATATGTGGCAATTCCAAGAAGGGTAATGTTTAATAGCGCATTTGTGACCATTTTCCCCAGTATGAAACTGAATAAAAGAGATCAACAAGCGAACTTCTGTGACGATATGTTACGGACAATCATAAGATAATTATGGTATTGGTTAAATAGAATGCAAAGGGCTTTATATATTTATACGATCTCGTAAACGACTCTACACTCTTGTCAGAAATTAGAACAGAAAATAATCATGATTTTTTCAAGAACAATATGTTTTTACTTTGAGAGAACCGTCTTATTCAATTAAACATAGTTAATATAAAATAGTTTATTGCTGTCATCAAACAAAAACAATTCAGTATCAAAATTTGTGTTTAGCGCAACACTAAATTTGTTATTACATCGTAGCAAAGCGAATTACATTATAAGCCCTACAAGCAGTTTCATATTTCGCCCTGTCATATACCGAGAACAAACATTTGCAAAATAATACAAAAGACAATATTACTTGAAATGTATATGACCGTCATGTTCTTGCCATTACCCTTTAAATTTACGCGCTATCTTTCGAATTGCGCATTCTGATTGGTGGTCCCCACTCCAAGATTGGGTCTTATCCCCACCCTTCATCGATTTTCTCATTTGCACCCGAGTTGCCCGCACGCAGCTCCTGAGGTCAGTGAAAGTGCAAAATGCTGTGCAGGTCTGCTCTAAGCGCTCAACCAACCTCGCAGTCCATCCCACACTGCGAGAGTCAGCAGGGCGAGGAAGAGAGGTCTGGGGACCAGAAGGCGTCGGGCGTGGTGCACAAGGGTCTTGGGGTCGAAGGACGAGGCCTGGTGGATGAGCGAGCAGGCGGGCGCACGAGCGAGACTTGGCGTTCGCGATGGTCACAACCGTGGTGGAGCGTCCTCTCCGACAATACAAGTTTGCTGAAGAGATCCGGAATAGTACATTGTTAAACAAGCGTAGAATGATAGCTATTACTCACGAGTAGACAACACGAGCTAAGAGCGAGTGTCGGAATTTCTGTGAGCAAATAATAGCCATTCTACGCTAGTAAAAGACTATACTTTCTCTACGACTTTGATTTTGATTTTTTTTAAATAGTAAATGAAAACATTTGAAAAGTTTTAATTTTTTTGAAATAAATTTACATTCACTGTACTTTTCTGTTCATTAATGAAATATTTTATAACATAAATTAAAAAAGTAAACAAAACAAGTATAACAAACATGAATAGTCTAGATTAGGTTTTGGAAAAATTTATTGTGAAATTAGAGTAATTGGTAATATTTATTATCGAGGGAATTGACTCTTGATTTCAGCTGATTTCATTTAAAATATAATTACTAGTATAACAAGTTGTTCTTTGTGTACGAGTATTTTGAATACGTGTATTGTGTTCTAATAGCGGTAGAGTGTTTGAGATTAACATTTTTATTTGATATAGAATCATCCACATAACCTAACAAACACCAACTCGCGTAATGTTTCGTGATATACATGTCTTACGATAGATGCGACCTGCCGCGGCAGAAATCTTGCCCTCTGTAGACGACTGCGAGAACCCTCTGTATAATGAACTAAGACGAATCTGATTGGACGTCAGTCACGGGCGAATGATGAAAATCATCATCATTACTGGATCCGATAACGTCCAGAAATGCATACATTATCTTCAATTAGTACATGCCTACAGAATTCTCCCAAAGTAATAGTGACGTCCTCTGAAGATATTAACATTTACAGGAAACGTTTCCGCGTCACGTTCTATGCGGTGGTCGTTCGAGTTGTTATTAATATTATTAATGCTATAAAGGTAAGTGGAAGGTGTTGGCTGCTAGCTCATTTGAATCATCTCATTCAGCAGTCCATACGCCCCCTCAGTCAGCCCCCAACAGGGCTACTTAGAACGTTGAGAGATGAAAAATGTTTCAAAAATTAACAGAGCATTTCAATCAATTTAAATTTAAATTAGTGGAATCAATTAAAAGAGTGAAAGATAGTAAGATTATTTTCACTTTTAGGTGTGATCATGTATTTAGTATCATTGGTGCCGGATATCATGACCTTTAACCTTAGTTTTCAAGAAATTCTGGCGATTGCCGACGTGTAACACTTGAATGAGAATCCAGCACGCTTCACTGATGGTTTGCTGGTCGTATATATCGCCAGCTTTTACAGGACTTCTATTGAATATAGTCTGGCTGCTTAACTACCGTCCTAGATAGAAATAGATGAAGATATTAATTACTGACGGGACAGTAGCGTGACGCTAAAGGTGCATCAACTTGTGCCCTCCAAATGATTTTTAAAACGTTTGTATTATTTTTAAAATTTATATAGGACATTTTTGATGAATGTAATTTCATATTAGGTAAATATAGATATTTGATAGCACAGGGCTGCAAATATTTGCCGCTTTTGATTAAAATGGGTAATTATAAGTAAGTTTTTCATCTTGATTAAATATATAATTTAATTTTTTTTATATCACGTACAGTTTTTGCAATATTTTCGATTTTTTCGTTTTCCAAATTATCACGCGCTATGTCCCATGTAAACGCAGGGCTGCGACAATTCGCTGCTTTTTATTAAAAGCAGGGGACAATGGGTAGGTGTTGCAACCTGATTAAATATGTGGATTCGGTTTCTTCACATCGCCCAGAGTTTCTGCGAAACTTACGATTGGTTAAATTTCAAATGAACGTTGGTAACGTATTATAATAACTCACTCCAACCAATAGACCCGTACCACATGATCCTGTCATTCCTATACAAAACCCACCACATGATCTACCACCCACATCATCTTCAGATTAGTCAGACTGCTGTAATAGTGCAATGGACGTTATTGATTTCCCCGAAGAAGCAAGAAGACTCCAGTTGTTTAATCAGGAAGAACTTAATGATTTGGTGCGAGATATTGGCCTCTCAAAGGAATCGGCGCAGGTTTTAGGCTCACGGTTGTAAGAAAAACTAGGGGTGCTACAACAGCACTTACTTTCCCGTATTAGAGGCAACAGCTACGTAGTACTGAAATATTGGAATTTATGCGCTACTAACATCTTAGCTATTATTTGAAAATGTCCAATTCAACCAAGAAGCGTACAACTCATTGTTTCCATC
Organism: Acheta domesticus; assembly: GCA_031308135.1. Classification (NCBI taxonomy): domain Eukaryota; kingdom Metazoa; phylum Arthropoda; class Insecta; order Orthoptera; family Gryllidae; genus Acheta; species Acheta domesticus. Next base: position 54,022 of record JAHLJT010001370.1, read on the forward strand.
ACAGTGTCGTCAGAACTATGTGATTTCTACAACTGCACAAAAATATAATACAAAAGTTTTGTAAACCTATATTGGGAAAAGAAGCATGTTACCCTGGACAATATAGAAATGCATTCCATAGGGCCATGATTAGAGAAAAGTATTTAAAACCATGCAACAAATACTCTACTCACTACAAATGGTTGCAGCATTTGTTGCGAAATTTTCATGCAAATATCAACATAAATTAGGCAATTATAACTCCTTTCCACACAACTCCATCAGGTCACAACAATGACACGTAATTCACGGATATTTGCGAGCGCAAAGTGAATTCCGTTGTTGTAGACCTTGCATTGTCGCTCTTCTAAAAGCTATTATTTTTTTTACTTTCTATTTCAAATATTTCAAAATAACCAATTTCTAAAATATTAATGTGTAAATTTATAACAAAAGGTCGAATGTAAGAAACGAACTAAGAAATAATATACAAAATTGCTAATTCTAATTCACGACGCATCCAGCTGTCCGAAGCGCAGTATATTTACAGCGGGCTATTTTCTTTGTCAGGAAATTATAGAAAATCTACTCATATTTTCAAAAAATTCAACCTGACCTTATTTGAAGATCTGTTTTTGATGAGCATATTTCATTAAGAAAAACAATCGTGTCTTCACAATTGTAGTTGTAGAAAGACGCAAAACTTTTTAACTTTTTCAAAACTTTTGCAAAATCAGGGATTTTAACGAACATGAAACTTGCACCCTTCTCTTAAGCTTCCTTTATCCTATCTCAGGTCCCAATTTAATAAAAATCGTTGTGTAGTTTTTAAGAATAAAATGGTTTAAAGAAAATAAAAAATTGCCTAGTTTTGACATAATTTTTCGAAAAAAATACTTATGTTTTTGAAAAATTCATCATGACCTTATTTGAAGACCTGATTTTAATGAACACATTTCATTAAGAACAAAAATTTTATTTTCATAATTGTAGTTGTAGGAAGATGCCGACAAAATTTAGAATATTTTCAATTTTCGAAAAATCAGTTTTCAACCAACATAAGACCTGCGCCATTCTGTTTAATGACCTTCAGACTATCCAACAACAAAATTTCGTCAAAATTGTTGGCGCCATTTTTTTCAAAATGTCCCAGGGGCTTCATGTAAAGTACCCTCCAAATTAAAATATCGGTTTTAAATTCAAGGGGGCGCAAGAATATTCAGATCGATCGGGGAATATCAGTTTTGGAGAAAATCGGCAGAACGGTTTAGTCGCTAGCGTTCTTGACAGACGGACGGACGGACGGACGTTTTACTTTCAATTCGTTTTTCGGTATCAAGAACCCACAAAATAGGGATTCTGGTTACACGTATTAGGAGATTTTTTTCTTACTTTAGCAACTGGATTTATCTACTTTTTCGTTACCAGGGCCCTGTAATAAGAATTTTTCTGCCAAAAATCCGCAGCTTTTTTGCACAGCATTACATAACCTTCCCTATACTTTACTATGCTCGCACTTTTACTTTCCCGTATACGTACGTATACACGGAGAGATATACGTAGTATAGGGAAAGTTATGTAATGCTGCACGAAAAAATTGCCATTTTTCGGCGGAAAAAATTAATGACTGGGCCGTGAAAACGAATAAGTGAATAAAACCAGTTGCTAAATTAAGAAAAGAAATCCCATAACACGTGGTGTAGCCAGAAACCCTGTTTTCTAGGTCCTTGATACCGAAAACCCAATTGAAAGGAAAACGTCCGTCTGTCCGTCCGTCTGTCTGTCCGTCTGTCTGTCCGTCTGTCTGTCCGTCTGTCTGTCCGTCTGTGAACACTGCTAGCGCCTAAACCATACGTACGATTTCTTCCAAAATGGATATTCCCCGGTCGATCTAGTTCTAGTCAAAGCTTTGAGATTTTGAAAAAGATTCTTCAAAGTTTGGAGGTACTTTATATGAAGCCCCCGGGTATTTTCAAAATTTTCTCAAAAACGGTTCCAAATTTTTTCTTTAAATTTCTGGTATGAATAGAGGAAAATACACTTTTTAACATGGTATAGGTCCGATTTTCACGGAAAGCTCTGAATTTTCGAAAATTGTGAAAGTTTGAATTTTTTTCGGCGTCTTTCTCCAACTACAAAATTGAAGATAGAGATTTTTTCTTCAAATAAAATTTGTTCTGCATATTGAGTTCTTTAATAAAGATAATGTACATGTTTCTCAAAATTTTTGTAGTTTTCGTGCAATATTGCGCGCAATATGTGGTACATTAAAAATTTACAAAAACAAGATTTTCTCAAAAACGGCTCCAAATTTTTTCTTTAAACTTTTGGTAGGGATAGTGGTAAATTTACTCTATCAGATGACATGAAAGCAATACTGCTCTATCGGTTGTTTTTTTCAAACATTACAAAAAATTTTTTTTACTTGTCTTTCACGTCGTTAATATTTACATTATCGGCGATTTTTTCACATTATTATATTTACGAGTATATATGCTTTAAATAATGTCAAGTAAAGTTTCTCGAAAACACTATCGTTTTCTGTGAAAAGTAGCTCAAATTTCGGCATTTTCAGAAATGCTCAAACGCCATTTTCTCATATATGGCTACAAATTTTTTCTTGACACTTTTGTAACAGATCGTGATAATTACACTCTTTAATATGACGTAAAGTTTATTTTGAGTTTTTTTGTTTTTCAAAAATTATATAAATGTACATTTTTTGAAAGGTCTCTCACATCTTGAATATGCACATTATCCGCAATTTGTAAAGATTATTATATTTGCGAGTGTATGTGCTTCAAATAACTTCCAATAAAGTATTTTGAAAACTCAAACATTTTCTGTGAAAATGAGCTTCAAATTTCGCATATTTATTAGTGCTAAAACGCCATTTTCTCATCAACGGCACATACTTTTTATAAGAAAATTGCCATTTACGGCTAGGTTTTTGTGTTCTTTAATATTCTAAAATTAATATTTTCGTTCTACCAATAGGAAATCGAAACATTAAAAACATTTTAAAAAAGTGTACTTTTGGCGGTGATAGATGGTAGCTGGCAAAAAAAGTATGTGGTAATTCCGAATAGCTAGCGAAGACCCAAGAAAATAGAAAACTAATACGGGAAAGTCTGTGCCATTCTGTAGCACCACTAGTTTCTTGATACTCCAGCTCCCTAGTTCTCGCTCAGCCCGGCACGGCTCGGCAGAAAACATAAGCCCCGTTCGGAACGTCACCGCTCAGTTAGCAGTGCTGCTCACCTTCTTCCTTTACAATTCGGACTTCTCAGTTTTCGCTCTCTCTTTCTAACCACCTCTGCGTACCGTGCACCTTCTCGTTACTCAATAATTTCTACAATTATTAATTATTTCTTCAGAATTTAAAAAAAAACTTGAGTTGTTTCTCGTTGCTATCTAGTCCAAGACGCGCTTTTCGCTGAGTTTTCTGTGGATGTTAACAGCACTGCACTGCCGTGACGTAAACAGAACCTGCCTCGCGTCGCATCCCCCGCTGAGGAGTATCAAGAAAAAGTGCAAGTATAGTACGTATGTAGCTATAGTACGTACGTACGTACGTATAGTACGTATACGTAAGGTAAAGTAAAAATATGCTAGCTCCAGGCACTAGTGATGCGACATCAATAACAAAACATCGTTGTTAGCAAACATCGATGTTAATAATTCAACAACCAAAACCATCAATGGCTTTCAACATCAATATTTTCAAGCTGGTTTAATAACCTTAAACATCGAATTCGTGTGCAACACATTTTAATTTGACAGTGTTCATGTTTATCAATTCGCCGAATAAACGGTACGACAAGATGGGGTAGACCCTTCGCCTTATATAGTACCTTATATAGTTTTATAGCGTCCTTGCTGACCACTTGCAAAATGAAAATGAAGGAAGAGGAAATAAAAGAGCACGAGGTCACATCGGGTGAGAGAGTTTGGTCGACAAACGTAGTACAAACAGCGTTTCTTTGGTTTGAACACATGAATAACAGTGTTACAATCGGTTATATTTCTTATTTTAACTTTTATGGTATTGTAATCACAAGAATTTTTATACTAGTTATAGCAGTTACTAATGTATAGCAGTTTAAAGAAATCTATCTATCTAAAACAATACATCGGAAAAGAAAAACATTGATGTTCAAAAGACATCGATATTTTGGAAACATCAACATCGAAGTCGCATCCCTACCAGGCACAACGTTTTACTGTTATCGAAAGAGAGAAGACGAGTACCTTGATTATTTCATGAAAGAGGTAGAGTTACTGCAATAACATTCATGATGTACTTTCATAATTTGAAATAAGACATGTCAGAGATCAATGGAGGTTGTTTATAGATTCTTCGAAACGCAGCCTCAAAGCTGTTCTGTTTCATAATGAAAATCATTGTGCCTCAGTATCAGTAGCTCATTGTGTTCATTTAAATGATACATACGAAAATATGGAAGAACTAAAAAATAATTCTAAACAAAACCAATGGGTTGTCTTGAAAATTTGAAAGTTATTGGAATATTGTTGGGTCCTTGTTACTATAAATATAATATTATTATTAATATAAAGATGTTATCAATAAGCATAAGATATGTGGAGTTTGCATACACATTTATACTTCAGTAAAATTAATTTTAAATCGTTTATTCAATGTGTTTCTTGAAACTTTCACTTATCGAGGGTTTTTTTACTAGTCGTTTCTTTGAAATTACAAAACAATCTTACGTGTAAGAGAAAAATGGATTTCAGATTTATTAATTATTAGCTTAAATGAATTCAAATCACCCACCAGAACTAAAAGCTCCGAGTATTTATTTTCGCAGCCCTGTGTAATTAGAGTATTTCAATATGACACATTATATCGCATTTTACATTTTTATCTACTTATTTTGACAATTGATACTATATAAATTTCCAGTCTCTCGTCATTACACTAAGTGCTCTCTCGAGATATTGCAGAAATGTCATGAAAGATCGAAAAATCTGGGAAATTTTCTGGTTCTAAAACACTCTCCCACTCACTGAGAATATTACGTGAGAGTCCTATTCCCTTTGCTCTGGGCCATCCATCATCAACTAAAGTACATTTGTTTACATAAAAAAAAACTCGATTTCCTAATGGTAGAACATAAATATTATTTTAAGAATATTAACGAACAGTAAAATCTCGTCGTAAATGGCAATTTTATTTTAAAAATTTCGTGCCATTTTTAATAAAATAATGTTTAAGCGCTACAGTAAACGCAAAATTTGTACCTCGTTTTCACAGGTTATTTTTGAGTTTTCGAAAACCATCATTAGATGTCATTTGAAACACTTAGTCACAAATGCAATAGGGTTTACAAATTGCTGGAAATCTGCATACCCATTACACTATTTACATTAAGTATAACATACATCTTCTAATTTATCGAAAGGATGGTGTCGTTTTACACTAGCAGTTTTGAAATGCCCCGGCTGGCCGAGCATCTGTGTTTGCGAGGCGCGCGGGGAGTCGGGAAGCTCGGGTGCGATCGGGTGTGCTCGGTGCGTGTCATGGGGCTTGCAACCGGCTGAGTTGCGGGACCTCGCTTGAATAAAAGCAGTGTTTTAAACGAAAATCTTGGCGTTTTATGATAAATGCGCATTGGTGTGTATACATTGAAGTGCGTAATTCTAAGTGTGGTTCGTACGTTTATACTTATTCGTGCTAATTCAGAGTTTAGTTTATCGTTATGAGTGAAACTATAATATGAGTTATATCCTCCGCTGTTTTTGCCGCAGAAAGAGTATAACCGTGGATATTTCTATTTCACGCAGCGGCGTAGACGGACACACGTGCGTGATTTGAGATTCATTAGTAAGTTTTCTTCCACGGAACTTTAAAGAAAAGAAAAAAACATTATTAAGGCCGGAAGGTCAATGCCGGGCACTTTT
>JAHLJT010001371.1:0-29485 GCA_031308135.1 Acheta domesticus
TTTGTTTGTTTTTTAAATTGTTAAATAATGAAATTGATTGCCCTTCTTTATTGAAAAATCAACTGAAAATTCCACCGTGGAGTACTAGAAATAATAATAAAATTACATTTTTTGTACGTATTGCTAAATCTAATCTAGGCCAACACTCTCCATTATGGTGAATGAGTCAAATGACTAATAAGTGTGAAACAAATACATTTCTTTTGCTAGAAACAAATTACATTAAAACTGCTAGAATGAAGTATTTAAATGTATATAATTGATATTAACACTACAGATTTTGTAACATATTGTGTTTTGGACAATTGCCTGTTTAATGAATAAATAAGTAGTTATTGACTGCTGGTTGTTTATAATATATAAATAACGGATGGGAAAACTCATCTACTTCAATCTTATGTACATAGCATACTCAACACAACTGACAATGAGATAAAATTCTTTGAATCCATCCCATTGTGTTGGTCTTGACTTTATGGTGTAGATAATATTCTTATGAAAGAAAATAGATTGAAGGAAGGTAATAAATTTTACTTAGAATTAACAAACAAACTTTCTTACTTCAAGAAATTTTGATCCCTGATTATGATATAAAAATTAACAGCTCACTTATCAAAGTAGCCTTGCATGAAATTGTTCTTATTTTTTTTTTTTTTTTGTATTATGTATTGCAAATAATATAACAGTTAATTTATGTTTCTTTCATTTGTAAAAGGTAGAGTTGACTACTGTTCTTGCTATCGAAATTAATGTAGGTAAGCATCACAGGTGCTTTGCTTGAATTGGTTGGGTTGTAATGCAACTAATATACTCAGAATTAGAAAATGGTGTCTGCTGGCAGACTTATGTAAAAAATAAGTAAATAAAAATTAAGATGCAAATGATACACTAAGAATTGAAATCATGCATCACATAGTGGAATAAAATGTCCAAAACCATCAAGGAAAACAAAACGAAAATCAGTAATATTAAGACCAAATTCAGTTTTCCTTTTGCAATACAATCAATATTTATAAAACCTGAACATAAAAAATACATAGAAAGCAAAAATATCTCAAGACTCACTGCAACAAAACTCTCAAGAGTTTTCCATAACGGCTGCCAAATGCTTCTTTAATATCTGCCATGTCAACTTCACAGCGAGTGGCACAGATGCGAATGAGAGTTCTGTCTTTGGTTCCCATTCCAGCCATACTATCATGAAGACGTTCCGCAAAGAACCCAGCCTTGTTACGAACAGATTTTACTGGAAAATTGATAAATACATAAAATATAATTTTGACATCCAATCTCTTACTACTTCTTTATTACTACTGCTACAAAAATTATTGAACTGATACCTATTGCCAGTAGACCTTCTTCAATGTCACCTGAGAACTCATTCTTATAGCTTTCTGGAAATCATGCCCAGTGAGGCGCTCATATTCTACGAAAATTTGCATTAACTGAGGATAGCTCCGGGAACACAAAATCGCATTGAAAGTGGATTCATCAGTTCCAAAACGAAGCTCACCTATGAAAAAAAAAAAAAAGAGACTTGGGAAACTTGTTGAAGATACTTGTCATTATTAATATATTATATTTTCATATCACAATATGCACTGACACTTGAAAAAAATCTTACCAGCCCTCAACAATGCTTGCGCATCCTGGGTAGCTTGCTGCTGGGTCAACAGCATAACTTTCATCTCTATTACCCTGAAAATGAAAATACAATTTTATAGTATCATGTAACAATGACAAAAAGTAAGATGATCACATTCAACTGAGCTTTGGAGACATTTTAAGTATCTGCTTAAACTTGAGGCAAAACTGTAATGTGATTGTAATTTAGCAAAATAAATATTAGTAGACAACACCTTAGGTTTGTAATAAAAAAAATAAGGATTACAGTTGTAACCTGAAACCCAGTTATAGACCAAAATGTACAGAAAACGTGTGTTTTTAGTACATTTATATGGTATAGGTCTTAGATATAAGTATAACGAACTCATGTATTTGAGTTATAATGAAGGGAAATGATAAATGTGTAAAGGTAACATCATGGTTACCAAGAAATTTATACAGTAAACCCTTGTTAGCACAAACTCGTACAACATGAAATTTGTCATTAAATGAACAAAATTTGAGTGATGAGGATACATATAAAAATCGGAAAACACACATTTTTATAACACAAACACTTATTACTTCAGTCCCTTGGAATTCGTGTTATCAAGGGTTTACTGTACATAAAATTTATCATAATCTGGAAACAAGGGGAATAAATTACTTGTCTGATGTGAGTGAGAGAAGGGGGAGTGAAAGATGGGGATGACAGGTACTTGCAGAAACCTGGAACTAAATCAACAAGCAGAACAATTCAGATGATTGTGGAAGTCTCACTTTTTTAGTATGGTTATTGTGAATTCAAAACAGAGGGCTCTTTGTTTCTGAAAATCAGGAGAGCAGAACTCAAGTATATGAAATGAAAATACTTCAAATGATAACTGGAGGAACTTTGTGTTTAGCATTGGGCATGTTACCATAAATGCACTGGGAGTAACCAATTAACTTGGGACAGTAATTTGCTAGAGAAGTGTTTTTTACTTGGAACTTGAAAGAATGGATTTCATGAGCAGATGTGTCAACATTGCACTACATATGTGTTTGCAAGATATATTGAGAACTTTGGACATGGATGATACCACTTGAAATGAAAATCTATACACAGATAAGACATGACCTTGACCCCTTGACCTTAAAAAAAATTACATTAAAAATTATACTTAAAAGAACATAAGGAGTTTTCCATACATTTTTTAATGCTAAAGAGGGAGGAGGGGGGTCTGAGGCAGCATTATGCTGTATTACATAGGGTTAGGGGGTATTAGTTATGTGTTGATATTTACTTTTTATTTTCAACATATGCTGAAATAAATCCTTTTTTGAGTCTGTACTAAAACATTAAAATATTAACTAAGTAATTTATTTTAAAAGCAAATAAAGTTATTAGACACAATTGTTACAGTAAAACCTGTCTAAACTGGAACCTGAATAAGTGGGAAACCTGCCTTAACTGAGAATTTTCTCTGGCTCATGAAGTTAATTGGCATTTTACACAGCATAAAATGGAATGTTTTTCAGGTCCTGCAGGGGTAAAAAATCTTTATAATACGGAATTCCTGTGAATTAAATAAATAAATAAAATGAAGACATCTGCAAGCTTGTTTTAAAATTCACTAACCCTGTGATTTAGTTGCAGCAGTTGGACACTGAAGGAGAGAGGATTCAGCTGTAGAGGATTCAAGTGTAGAAATCAACCTTGGGGTTGCTTTATCTCTCAAGGCATAGACTTTAGGGGAATTCCCTCTCTCCCGACTAAGCATGGGGTGTATAGGCATGGCTTCAATTCATGCGTCTTCCTGCCTGATGTTGAAAATCACAACCCCTTGACCAGATACGCATTGCTCAAAGCCATGCGAGGTTATCAGAAAGCTACAATACTGAGTTGTGACGCATTGTGCGTTGAAAGTGTCAGCAAGCAGTCCCAACACAGCCAGTAAGGAGTGTATTTTTCAACTAAGAAGCTGTCAAAGAAGTGTGTTTTAAAATTCATTTATTGGCGATTTCTTTCATAAATACATTATGATAATACATTTTGATAATTATAATGAAGTGATGTAATTTACTACTTTCAGGACAAAACGTCAATTTCACAAGCATCATAATATGGACCTTGCATAAAACGGAAACCTCCCTAAACTGGAATTTTTTTTGTGTCCCGATCGATTCGAGCTTGGACAGATTTTACTGTATAGTAAAGGAAATATTTTTTCAACATTTTTTTCTGAATCTGTAAGATTACGAAGAAAATATTTAAAACTGATATGCAGTATATTCTAAAATCCATTTAAATTGGCGCAATAAACTCTCGCTCATGCTTCATCCATGACAGTATGTGCATGGCTTGTGATCAAACATTTTCTCACCCATGCGTCTTTCCTCCTCTCACAACTAACCCCAAAACTTAATGTTAGATGCAGCCCGCATCGTCAACTAATTTCTACTTTAATTATAAATTATTTTAATATACAACACCAGTAAAATAAATACAAATTGTTTTTACTGTTGCATTTACGGGGAGGGGGGTCACAAGGAATGCATAATTATTTGGGGGAGGGGGAGAATTTAAGCATGTGTTATCAGTGTGTCACATGGGTAGAGGGGATATTGAAAATACTCCAAATTTGCATTCCATAATTTATCAACAGCGTGAAGAAATATATTGTACCATCCTTAATGTATGTAAATGACTTCCCTTTATCATCAATGTATGATGTAATATCCTTCACAGATGTTCTAGTAGTGGTAATACAAAAGCACTAATCCTGATAAAATGCATTTATTGTATCCATCCCATGTGTAAATTAAATATCAATTGTCAACAGGAAAGTTTTTAATACAAATTGAGTGGAAAGATGTGTGTAAGTACAATTTAGAACATGAGGAAATAACAAAAAGTATACTACAGTTTACGAATTTTTTCAAGTTCATGCAAACAAAATAATATTTTCACTTACAATGCATAGAGACCGCAAAAGCCTCTTGAAATTTCCAGAAGTATCACTGGCCAAATCATCCTCAAGACATCTCTTATACACTGAAATAAAATATTTCAAAAAACATAACTTTAATCCAATAAATTAATAATTTTATTAACATATTAGTCATAATTAGATATTGGATGTTTAAGCACTAAAAAATCGGATGTTTTAGGCACTGAAAATATCAAGAATAAGGAGATAAAAGGCACCATCATAAATTACATTCACAATAAAATTAAAAATTGTTGGTAAAACTCCGTACATATTTACAACTCTTCTATATTTTATTCTTAATAGTTTCCATTGCAATATATTACCAGTAACTTTTCAAGGATCACAATTTCAAATCTGCAATGATTAGGAGACAAAACCAGTTTGAATACAGAGAAGGATTTCATATATTTTAGAAGTCCAAGATTAGCAACACTGAAACCTTCTGGGAATTTATATTTATTTCCACTCAAAAGGTGCCCTCAGTGTATTGTCAAATCGACCATTTTCTCAGAACAGTATTTATGAAATAGGAAAATGGAGAAAAATATGTTGGTTTACTTTCAGGAATTCTCTCATATTTCAAAATACAAATACGTGAACTGAAGGTTTCATAATGAATGGTCAGGTTGAACCATGGCCAATTTTCTGGTATCTTAGCACTGTACATAAAAAATAATACATGAAAGACAAAAACGTGCAATAATTCTACAGAAAAGGCATTTATGCAAAAAAAAAAAGGCATTTATGCTAAAATAAGCAAAAATAAGCATTATAAAACTTCGTCATATGTTATCATTTGTCATTATTCATGCACATATATTATCAGCCTTTAAATAAGTTTGCTAGAAAAAAATAGGCATTTCCCTAAACAACCGATGTCGTCATGATCATGGTTGAAATAAAATAAATTACACTTACTGCTTTCATATGCTGCCCGGACTGTTCGAATTTCATGATTATTTAAAGTACAAAGCACTTCAATTAGACACTGCTCATCTGTTCCCAAGCCACTTAATGCCTCGTGAATTTCCGCAGCATAAAACTGAGGAAGAGGTGTCATAAGAGCGAGAATTAATTCTTCAAATCTGCCACTTAACTCACTCTTCAGATCTTTGATGAGATCCTAAAAAGAAAATTGATAGGATAAGGAAAAATGCTGTTTTCATTCAAGATATCTCACTATATCTCCAAATAGTTTTTCTACACGTTACCTTGCCATATAGGGTTTTGAATTGTACACCAATTTCCAACCTTTGAGCATTTGTTCGTTTACATAAAACATTAATAATGGCTTTTTCATCAGTACCAAAGCCTTTCATAGCTTTCCGAAGAATCTCAGCATCATTACGTGGATTAAAATCTGGAGCTGGTCGCACTGTCGGAGTACCCTACATGATCAACAATGTGCTTAAATTTATATAAGTATAAAAACAAATTATGAAGTTAAAAATAATATTACAAGGTGGAAAATCTGAGGGAAAATTTTTGAATAGATTTAAACTGAAAGATTTTTTTTTTTCTCCCAAATAAAAAAGGGATATAAATATTTCTGATAAATCAAGTCAAGCAAGAAAATGCCACAAACTAATGTGACCACACATCCCATTCCTCACCTTTTATAAGTTGGCATGACTGAGCAAGAGAGATTAGATTGAAAGTTCTGGTGCACTTGAGCTGTCTGTCCGCTTGTCTGCCCCATTTGAGGGTACGGGCTACTCATCTGGGGAGTACTGGAAGGCATTGAAGGATAAGGGGAAGAACTTTGCATTGGAGGGTAAGTTGAAGTATTTGGAGCCTGTGGGTAAGGTTGCACATTGGGACCTGAAGGGTAAGGTTGTGCCAGTGGAGGCATTCCTGGATAAGATTGCGAAAGATCACCAGAAGACTGGTAGGGCTGAGGCTGGCTTGTTGTAGTTGTGGGGTATGGGCAATTCTGCATAGGCACTGGTGGTGCAAATGATGTTGGTGGTGCATTAAATCCAAATGAATATGGACTTGATTGATTTGAGTACGGAGGATATGGAGATGATTGTGGTGGTGCCCCAAATGACTGAGGAGGATAAGGTGATGCCCCAGGGTAACCTGGGTTTAAAGGATAACTCAAGGATGCGGTTTCATAGTTTGGGTTTGAGGGAGGAATCCCCGAGCCAGCCTTTAAAATGAAAAAGAAACAGCGATGAGTTTTCTGCTAAAAGAAATTTGGCAAATCCACCAACTAACTTGAATTTAAAAATTTTTTGTAAACAGTTCAGAATACTGGATTACCTATTGATCTTTAAAATATACAACTTGAAGTAGGTAACTCTTTAAAATATACAAATTGAAAATTAAAATAAAAGGGATACATATATGTTCATTTTTGAAAAGTGATGATGCAAAGATTACCTTTTGCAGCAACCCTTTTGATACTTGTTAGTAATCATAAACTGTACGCTTTAATTTTGTCTACAACAGATGACATCATTGTAATACGTTCAATATTAATATTAATGACAGACATTACGCTAAAAACAGTAAATAAACAATAACGCACCAGTATGTAATCAATATGATTATTAATATTATAACATAGTCATATATAACAAATTGTCAAAGGCCAAGAATCAACAGTTCACCTCTTAACATAAGCTTGGAGAACAAGTATTACAAGCAAACATTCCTAACGTCTTACAAAACTGAAATTTGCATCCTCATTTCTCCTCAACATATCAAAATTACTCATTTGTCCATCACACGTCATTGCTCACCTGGGGGTATGTAGGGTAGCCTGGATAGCCCGGGTAGCTCATATTATTGTCCGAAGAAGGAATTCACTGGAACAGCTGCAGGCGCGGAAAGAGCACTGTTGTACCCGAAATAAACCTATGAAATAACAAACATCAACAGGCAGCACAGACTTCACCCAACGCACTCTCTATTAGCTCTCGATGTCACACACCGAACTACGTAGAGTATGTAGCACGCACTGCTGACGCACTGACGCGAGTTTCTCCCGCTCAAGGCCACACACCACACCCACTCACAAGCGGCTACGGAGATGTCCACAACACGTGACTTCTAGAGATTCTGAGGGCAGCACCATCGCATCTGGATGGCAAGTGGCAGATGCTGGATGCCGCGAGCTATGATTAAAATATGGTATATGCATTATCGTATAGAATGTCGATATCATTCTTCGTTGGTGATTTTTCTCGGCCTAAAATGGTCTAAAAACGTTTTTGTTTTGTTTAGGAACACTTTCTCGCAATGAGATTTTCTTTTTTCTCAAAAATAAAGTTGTAATTTCACGATAACCAAGTTGAGTACGGTAGTGGTCTGAGCAAAAGGACGCGGGAAAGAGTAAGCTTTTTTAGATTCTCTAATGTTCCCAGAAATCAGGAAAGTAGAATCGTAAAAGCCTCGGAACAAAGAAGATAAAAGTGAATTTGTGTTTTGGAGCGAGAAAAGTGTAGATACTACTTATTTCAAATCAATAGTGGCCACTTACAGGAACCACCATCTTCGTAAGTCACAGTTCAAACGTCTAAACATTTTCCGTCATTCTCAAATGTGTCACCTGCAAATGTATCCAGATTTTCCACATTGTTGCAATAATATAAACAACCCACTAAAAAGGACATAGCTTTCCCAATAAATAAGTTGGCATTTACATGAAGTGCCTGAACGTGTTGCACAAACAGCATCATAATCTGTACGAGCCACTAATATTTTATGGATTTTCAAGGTTTTCTTGTATAAAAGTTAAGCCCAAATATTACGTAGTTCACCAAACCTATTGCTTACTTTTGCCGCCAAAGTTATCAAGTCATATGCACTAATTGTATCACAACAAATCACCCCAAATGTTCATTAAAACTTGGCAAACAAAAGACATTAAAATATATTTGATAAGTATTAAATAGAGACAGGAAAAATATGTGGTATGAAACGTCAAAATATGTTCATAAATGTGTAATGAAAACAGTAAGAATATGTAATAAATATGTAAAATTAGGTAACATTAAAATATTCTAATTATAAAACTCATTTACATAATACGAACTTACAGTTTTTAAAAAAAATCCTATACAAATTTTAAAAATCATTTGAAAAGCACAATTTGATACACATTTGCACCATATAACTTCCCCATCAGTGGTAAAACCTTCAGAAATTATTATCCAGGAACGCAGTTTACCAGCCAAGCTAGACGCAACAGAAGCCAGCGTGGCGATATCTATGACCAGCAATCACTGGAACATGGAATATTCTCATGGAAGTATTACACGACTGCGATCGCCAGTTTCTTGGAAATCAAGGTTAAAGGTCGCCAAACACGGCATCAATGATAATTTTCACGCCTAAATGTGAAAATGTTCTGTCGCTGACGCGCATTTCCCACCACTGAGTAACTGGGCGCCGGACCGTAAGAATATCCGACCACACCTTCACGTATGGCGTACCTCCAGTAGAGTACGCAGTATCACACCGTAACAATGTAGGAAAAAATGCTGATTTAAAAAAGAAATCTTTTATAAAAATTTGTAATAAAATTGATAGAATAAAAAATATGTTGAGGAAACAGCGAAATATGTAATAGAGTAACAAATATGTAAAAATATGTCATGGAAAAATTGGATATTGTGTTAGGACGGCGACAAATCGTCAAGATTAAAACTTCGAGAACTGTAAATAGAAACACAAAAAATATGTAATTACATAAAACTCCGGTCTCTATTAATAAAGAATGTTAACATTATTTTTTAATCGAAAACTGAACTGATGGTAATCTGCGTCTTAAGATACTGCAATTTTTACTCAAACAATGTATAAGGGGTAACAAGTAATATTCTAAACACGTGGCTTGAATATTCAAATTTCACCATCAAAGTTTGAAGTCAGCATAGAAAACTTCAAAATTATTTTTTATGTTATAACAAATTGTAATATTTATTTAATTTTTAAGTGTACCATATAGTTTTTATAATTAACAATACTGACAAGTTAATAATTTAAATTATATTACATTTTGGTTCATTTAGTGTTTACGATTCTTCTACTCCATGAAAAATTACGAACATATTTGGGGATATTTATGAACGTTCTGGATTTTTCCCCAAAGATTATTAAAATTTAATGTTGGTGATATTTCTCTCAAATATATTAATGAATGTAATTTTCTAAATTAAATTTTTAAAAAGCTCATAGTTCATAAAAATGTACGGAAGGCGTCTCTTCCACTGGAATAACATTGGGGCCCGAAATTAATTGAATTGGTACTTTTCATATCCGATGAAAGGTAGATCCAAATCTTTCATAGATTTCATTTTATTATACAGTAGGGCCTTGGCATTATCGCTAGGTCATGACATATTACCTCGAACCATTTTCGAATGAAAACGGAGTGACTTGATATATGTCTGATGGCATAGTGCTTCTTTAAATCAAATTTGTGAAAGCGATGCGCAGCCAGAACCGTAACACACCCAAAGGAAGCACATTTAATTGCAAATAACAAACGTGACAAGATACACAATCGTCCGGCAACGACTAGGCTGCAGCCTAGGGCCCGGAACTTTAGGAGGCCCACAAATTTGTAGAATTTTTTTCAATTTTTATAGGAATTTAATCGTAATAAGATTTAAAAGCAAATGTTCTAAATTTACACAAATTTGATCTCTGTTTTAAATAAATACACAAGAAGTATATTAATATATTTATATTCTTTATTCTAACTCAGACACACGTAAAAACTAGTGGTGCTACAACAGCTCATACTTTCCTGCGTTATTGGAAACAGCGACGTAGTACTGAAATATTGCACTTTCTGCACTACTAACGTCTTATCTATTATTTGAAAACATCAAATTCAACCAAGAACCCAACAACTCACTGTTTCCATCGTAGTGTTATATGAGAACTATGTGAATACTACAACTGCATAAAAATATAATACAAAAGGTTTGTAAACTTACATTGGAAAAAGAAGCCTCCTACCACGGACAATATAGAAATGAATTTCATTGGCCATGATTAGAGAAGAGTATTCTAAAACCATGCAAAAATACTATACTCGCTACAAATGGTACAGCATTTGGTGCGAAAACTAAATATTTTTATGCAAATATCAACATAAATTTAACGATTATAACTCTTTTTCATGCAGCTATATGAAGTCACAACAATGACACGTAATTCATAGAAATTCGCGAAAGCGAAACGGAATACCATTGTTGCCTTCCCCGCTTTGTCGCTATTCTCTGAGAGCTAGTAATTTTTACTTCAAATATTTCAAAATAAAATCTTTCAATAATTTCTAATTATTGTGAAAATATATAACAAAAGGTCGAATGTAAGAAACGAACAAAGAAATTATATACAAAATTGCTCATTCTAATTTACCACGCCTCCAGCTGTCTGAAGCGCAGTATATTTGCAGCAGACTATTGTTTGTCACGAAATTATAGAAAAACTATTCGTATTAAAAAAATGAAGCCTGACCTTATTTGAAGATGTAGATTTGATAAATAAATTTCATTGAGAAAATCAGTTGCCATCTATCGCCACCCAAGTCCATTTTTTTTTAATTTTCTCAATTTTTCGGTTTCCTGATGGTAGAACGGAAATACTAATCTTAGAATATTAAAGAACACAAAAACCTCACCCTAAATGGCAATTATCTTTCAAAAAATGCACAGCCGCTTTTAAGAAAATGGCGTAAAAGCACTACCAAAAATGCGAAATTTGAAGCTTTTTTCCACAGAAAATTTTTAAGTTTTCGAGAAACTTAATTTGAAGCACTTACCCTCACAAATATAATGTTTACAAATTTCTGGTAATGTGCATATTAAAAATATGAGAGATTTTTCAAAAAATTATGTTTGTGTAATTTTTGAAAAACAAAAAAATACCCCCAAAAGAACTTTACGTCACATTAAAGAGTGCAATTAGTACTATCCATCCGTTCCAAAAGTTTGAAGAAAAAATTTGGAGCCATTTATGAGAAAATGGCATTTGGGCGTTTCTGAAAGTGCGGATTTTTTAGAGTTTTCACAGAAAACGGTTGTGTTTTCGAGAAACTTTACTTGACATTATTTAAAGCACATGTACTCTTAAATATAATAATGTGAAAAATCGCCGCTAATGTAAATATTACGACGTAAGAAACATGTGGGAAAATTTACATTTTTATAATTTTTTAAAAAAACAACAACCTATAGATCAATGTGGCTTTTATGTCATCTGATTGAGTACATTTACCAATATCAGTACCAAAAGTTTAAAGAAAAAATTTTTTTGGAGAAAATCTAGCTTTTGTATTTTTTTAAAATTGCACATATTGACGCAATATTGCGCGAAAACTACTAAAATAAATGTAACAGTGGCTAACAGTGGCACAGACCTTCCCGTATTAGTTTCTTTATTTCCTTTGATCTCGGTTAGCAATTCGGCATTCGACACATATTCTTGCCAGCTGCCATCCATCGCCGCCCAAAGTACATTATTTTGACATTTTCTTAATTTTTGTTTCCTAATGGTAGAACAGAAATATTAATGTTATAATATTAAAAAACATAAAAACCTCGTCCTAAATGGACATTTTCTTTTAAAAATTTGTAGCTGTTTTTAAGGAAATGGCGTTTAAGCGCCTCTAAAAATGCGAAATTTAAAGCTCTTTTTCATAGAAATTTTTTGAGTTTTCAAAAAACTTTATTTAAAATCATTTAAAGCACTTACACTAACAAATATAATAATGTTTACAAATTGCAGGTAATGAGTGTACTAAAGATATGAGAGGTCTTAAAAAATACATTTGTGCAATTTTTGAAAAAACAAAAAATATCCCAAAATGAACTTTACGTCGCATTAAAGAGTGCAATTAGCACTCTCAATTCCGAAAGTTTGAAAAAACATTGGAGCCATTTATGACAAACAGGCGTTTTAGCGTTTCTGAAAATGCGAAATTTTGAGCTAGTTTTCACAAAAAAAGGTTGCGTTCTTAAGAAACTTTACTTGATATTATTTAAAGCACATGTACTCGTAAATAAAATAATATAGACAAATCGCCGCTAAAGTAAATATTGCGTAAATATAACGACATGCGTAACCAGCCAAAAACATTACCCTTTTGTAAGTTTTGAAAAAACAAAAGAACAGAGAAACATGGCGTTTATGCCATCTCACAGAGTACATTAGGCACTATCTTTACCAAAAGTTTAAAGAAAAAATGGAGCCGTTTTTGAGAAAATCTTGTTTTTGCAGTTTTTTAAAATTTCACATATTTCACGCAATGTAGTGCGAAAAGTAGTAAAATTTTCAAAACAATGTATATGACATTAAACAAAGAACTCACTATGGAGAACAAATTTTATATAAAGAAAAAATTTCCATCTTTAATTATGTAGTTCTCAGAAGAAGTCGAAAAAAATTCAAACTTTTGCAATTTTCGAAAATTCAGACTTAACCGCGAAATTCGGACAAATGCCACCTTAATAAGTGTATTTTGCTCTATTTTTTCAAGAAATTTAAAGAAGAAGAAATTTGGAGCCGTTTTGAGAAAATTTTGAAAATGTACGGGGGCTTCATGTAAAGTACCCCCAAATTTTACAGAATGTTTTTCAAAATGTCAAAGTTTTGCCTCGAGACAGATCGACAGGGATTTCTTCAGTTTGGAAAAAATCGTCCGTATGGTTTAGGCGCTAGTAGTGTTTATTTATTTATTTATTTATTTACGTCAAAAACAGTTAAAAACTGCGTATGACGAGCTATGGGGAGAAGTGAATTTTGTGCACGTTTTCATAATTCTGTGGTCTCTATCCTAAACCATATTCTAGTCGAATTTTGAATACAGAAAAGAGAGTTTTTTTCGAGTTTTGTTGACAAAATATTCGCTCCTATATAATAAAATATATTTTCAAAGGTAAATTAGCTATAAATTTCTGCCCTGAACCCTCATGTTCTTCATGAAAGAATAATACTTTTTGCCGCGATAATATGAAAAACGATAATTTGAATAACTATATTTCCCACTGAAATTCAGAAGACGTGCACAAATAATGAAGTTACATTTATGTCCAGAAGCAAAACAAGGGACCATCTCGGCATTTGCTCAAGGATCAGGGAAACTGGACGAAAAACCTGATCGAGATGGGGGCCATCAACCCAGAAACTGTGGTACAATACTTGTTACAGGTTCTTTAGAATTATACAGTCCAAATGATAAATAATTACATTAACTACCATTGTTAAAATTAATTCTACTTTCCTTTTTGATGCTCGGTATAGTCTCGAATTGTATAGAAACAGTTATGCAGCAGAAAAGATTTTACTTGGGACTTAAACTTTTCTATTGAATTTAATCGTTTAATGTCTTCTGGCAAAGTGTTGTAGAGTAATGTACATGAATTGTATGTGAATTTTTTGTAGTGAGCTGTTGATACTGCCACCTGGTGAATATGATTACTACGTCGTGTGTTATACTTATAGACATCGGCGTTTGCTGAAAATATATTCCCGTCCTTAAGTAAGTCATTTTTGACAAAAACTACTGATTCGTAAATCAGGAGACAAGGTAATGGTAAAATTCCTAGATTAATAAAGAGTGACTTACAAGAATCACGTGGGTTGGATTTGCCTATTATTCGTACAATTCTTTTTTGTAATCTGAAAGTCTGTGAACTATAAGATGTGTTTCCCCAAAATATTATGCCATATCTCAGGCGGGAGTGAACATTGGCAAAATATACACAACGAGCTGTATGAAGGCTGACGGAATTTGAAAGAATTCTGAACGCGTAGCATAATGAGCTTAATTTTGTGTTCAATTCATTTAAGTGGGCATTCCATTTGAGGTTTGACTGAATTGATAGACCTAAAAATTTTGTTACATTAACATCAGTCAATGGCACACCGTTCATTTTCAATGGAGTACAGAATTTTTATTTGATATGGAAAACTGCATTGAAACTGTTTTATTTTCATTTACTTTTAATTTGTTATTACGGAACCAATTTGAAACGTCTGATATTGTACTATTTACGGTTTCTTTGTTGCAAAGAATATTTGTATCATCCGCAAAGAGAACTGTTCTTCCGTTTCGAATCGCTAAGGGCATGTCATTTACGTATAATAGGAAGAGAATAGGGCCTAAAATCGATCCTTGCGGGACTCCACGTACAATTGGCAAAGAACCGGAAAGGTGTGTACATAAAGTTCCATCATTCCAGTAAGGTATTTCTACTCTCTGAGATCGTTGTTTAAGGTACGAACATAGCCAATCTAGAGCAATACCACGGATTCCATACGAAGGTAATTTTGAAAGTAAAATGTTATGATCAATGACGTCAAAAGCTTTTGAAAGATCTAAAAATATTCCAATAGTTGCTTCGTTTTGATCCAATGATGAGGCAACATCCTTAAGAAAAGAAAAAATGGCTGTTTCCGTAGATTTTGATTTCCGGAATCCATGTTGGCAATTTGAAAACGCGTCGTGTTTATTCAGAAAGGTTTCCATTCGCACATAAAAAAGTCTCTCTAATATTTTTGAAAAAACTGACAAAAGAGAAATTGGCCGATAATTTTGAACATTTTTGTTGCCTTTTTTGAAGAGCGGCTTAATCTTAGCTGTTTTAAAAATATCTGGAAAAATTCCGGTGCATAAGGATGCATTAAATATGTGAGTTAACGGGTGTATAATGGCTGGCGCGCATGTCTTTAACAAACAATCCGGAAATTCATCTAAACCGGCCGAATATTTATTTTTTAATTTACCGATTATTTCGAGAATTTCATAGGAAGAGGTTTCGGAACGAACATAGTGTCTAAGACTTTTAGGGAAACGTCAGATGTTGAATTTTGTGGCTGAAAACCCTTAGTGAGATCGACAGCAATTCTCGAAAAGTATTGGTTAAAGAGACTAGCCACTGTTGCCGGATCGTTCACATCTCTATCGTTATCTTTTAAAACAACATTCTCTATAAGGTTTCTAGTTGGTTTGGTCGCATTTTTTACTATATCCCACATTGATTTTGTTTTGTTATTTGAGTTCAAAATATCCTTATCGTGTTTCATGATTTTAGCCTGCCTTATGACTTTTCTTAACAATGATTTGTATTTTTTAAAGTACAGGAGGAAATCTTGAGATACGTTATGATGCTTAGAAATGAAAGATAGAATTCGTTTGTTTTTACATGATGTTCTAATCCCTTGTGTTATCCAAGAATTGTTTTTGCGTGAAATATTTAATTTTCTTTTCTGAAGAGGAAAGCAAGTGTTAAAATGAAATGAAAGCGTTGAAAAAAAAGAATAATATTTATCGTTTGTATCTATAGTATTATAAACTGCGTCCCATGACTCCTGCAGCAAGTAATCAATGAATAATTTTATTTTACTTTTAGAAAACACTCTACTCATACGTGTATTATTTATTGTGTCATTGTTCGCATTTCGTATAATGGTAAGAATTTGTGCATCGTGGTCACTGTATCCTAAATCTTTTGTTTCAATTTCATGTCGAGTAGTGGTTTTGTTAATTATAATTTGATCGATTGCCTTCTTTGAATTTACTGTGATCCGTGTAGGTACTTTTATTGTAATATCTAAATTGAAGGAATTAATTAAGTTAAGAAACTGCTCTTTCTCGCAAGATTCGACCAGAAAATCAATGTTAAAATCTCCACATACAACAATGGATTCAAAAGAGCGATTGACGACTTTGATAAGTGTTATCTCTAGTTTTTCTAAGAACAAAATGTAATCTACAGCTCTCTTTGTTGGAGGCCTGTAGATGCAAAGCAATATCATTTTTAGCACAGGAAGATGTACAACAGAAATTTCAAAAACATTTTCAACGGCATACTCATTGAATTCCGTCAAGGAGATAGAATCAATATTATTTTTAACGTAAATACAAGAACCTCCATATGCCGGACTTTTATGAGATTCTCTTTTTCTACAATAATAGCCTGCGAGGTAAAAGTTTGGAATTTGGAAAATGCTAAGTTCATTAGGAGATAACCAATGTTCTGTAAAGCAAAGAACATCCATTTGATTTAAATCGCTCTGTAGAGCTGCCTCGATAAACTCAGTTTTATTTGAAAGGGATTGAACATTATGGTGCAAATATCTTTATTTTTTGCAAGTACCTACACGAATGTTTTTCTGCTGCATCTGACTGTAGTTGCTATATATTTACTCCATTTTTACCTCGAGTGCGTGGTCGAAGGTTGTAATGTGTCCCAGCAGTCACAGGTTGTGAGGAAATAGAGGCGTCATTGGTAGTGGGAATGGAAGAAACGGGAGTAGGTTCACAGGAGGGGGTAAGAGGGTTCAGAATAAGGGTGGGGGGTGGGGAACGTAAGGAAGGTGAAAGGGATGAATTTTTGGCAGGAGGCTGCGTAGGACTGGAGTTGATGATGTATTGTGCAAGCTTTTCACCGACTGCATGTTTTCCAGCAAGGTTCATGTGGAGACCGTGCCGGGGTGAAGTGTTTTACTGAGAGGAAATTCATTTCAAAAAGTGTTACATCTGTTTCTCTCAGTTGCAGTTTTAGTTGTTGGTTTGCGTGCTTAATCTCGCTGCAGAGTGTTGGCCTGTTGTACCAGAAGGGCAGAGTCGAGACTACAATGTTAGTATTTGGGCGGCACATTGTAATTTGTTTACATGTTGCTCAGGTGTAAAGTTACCGCCCAAATTAATGTCATTCTGCCCTCCGATAATAAAGACTGTGTCCTGATTGGTCATTGTCTTGGTGTGAGTGTCCAACTCTGCAGTCACGTCTGCAAACCTCCCGTTAGGTTTAAAAATAGACGAGACTGAGTAGTTGGGGGGTAACTTCCTACTGAGAATGGAGGAAAGATGGCGACCATGGCTGTCAGCTAAAATAAGTACCTGTTTTTTAGGCTCAGTAGGAATGGCTTTGTTTTCAAGTGGGCTAGGATGCGAAGCTTTACGTGTTTTGGTTTTGACACGCTTCCTAGCCTGTTTGCGTTGGTTTGTGCATGTATTTGTCGATGGAAGGGAAGGGTTGTGAGAATCAGGAAGGCGAGGAAAATCTGTTTCATAATCTAAAACACTAAATCTGTTTTGAATTGCGACTGGATGTGGTGTCTGTGTCTTATGTGCAGTCACGGGTGCACGGTTGGGGAAATTCGCAGTGTTGCCTACTTGTGCCCAACCGTCATTGTAGAGAACGACCTCTTCCAGCCTTCGGATATGTTTATCTAAATTACTGTTTACGTGTGTGAAGGCTTTCAGAAGGTCGGTTTTGAGGGTGTAGAGAGTAAAAAGAGTAGAACGAACAGTAGCCATGTCACGAATGCGTGTTAAAGTACGTGATAAAATTGGAATAAATACAAGAAAACTCAGATAAAAGCAACAGTCACCTAGCTTAATATTTTAAAAGTGTAAGATTTATGTGTATTCGATAAATTAAAAATTAAGATTTGATACAAGAAAGAGAAGGTATGCTAACTACAAAATCTATTGAAAACTAGTACTTACGAAATTTGGCAATGCGGTTGCGTATTTCCGTTCACTTAAGCTGCAACTGTTTAATACAATGTCGACTATACTTTACCGTAAATAGATAAAGATATTAGATGAAATTTGTCTTCAAAATATTGAATAAGATTTGAAACAAATTCAAAACAACTCGATACACCGTCCTCGTAACGTTCAAATTAACTGAATAATCACTCGCCACAAAAATAAAATAAACTGAATAGTCACTCGTCACAAAAATAGAATAAATATTTCAGTAATTAAGTTAAAACAGTGATATAAAATCGAAAATAAACTGATCTGTTTATAGATTTTGACACTTGATCACCAACTTGTAATTCTGAAGTTCGTTAAGGTTCGTGTAATATTTAAAATTCGTTAGCTGTTGGTTCGTCTTGGTTAGAGCAAAAAACCAGCCAAAATTATATTTCCAGCTAATCTGCAACAAGTAATAAAGGCACTTAAACACACAAAATGCAGTCAGATCGCTAAAAATAGTAGATAAATCGCAAAAAATCAAGAGCACAACCAGATGCGTCAGTCTCAAAAGATGGCGTCAACCAGTCTCTATATATTCAGTGTTCACAGACGGACGTTTTGCTTTCAATGGGTTTCTCGGTATCAAGGATTTACAAAACAGGGATTCTGGCTACACCACGTGTTAGGGGACTTTTACTTTCCCGTATATGTACGTATATGGAGTTATATACGTAGTAAAGGGAAAGATATGTAATGCTGTCGGAAAAAATGGCCTATTTTCGCCAGAAAAAATTCGTTGCCGGGCCGTGATAACGAACTAGTGGTGCTACAGAATGGCACAGACTTTCCCGTATTAGTTTTCTATTTCCTTGGGTCTTCGCTAGCGATTTGGAATTGCCACATACTCTTTCTTGCCAGCTGCCATCTATCATCGCCAAAAGTACATTTTTGTCGTTTTCTTAATTTTTCGGTTTCCTAGTAGAACGGAAATATTCATTTTAGAATATTAAAGAACATAAAAACCTAGGCCTAAATGGCAATTTTCTTTTAAAAATTGTGTGCCGTTTTAAAGAAAATTCCGTTTCAGCGCTACTAAAAATGCCTAATTTGAAGCTCATTTTCACAGAAAATTTTTGAGTTTTCAAAATACTTGATTTGAAGTTGTTGAAGCACATACACTCAAAAATATAATAATTTTTACAAATTGTTGGTAATGTACATATTAAGGATATGAGAGATCTTTCAAAAAATTACATTGCCGAAAGCGTGAATTGCACCGTCGCAGCGGCTCTGCACTATGGATCAGAAACCATGGTGTACCTACAGTCCGAATTCCGTATTACATGACAGCAAATCCTAAGCAGACATCTAATACCTTGCGTCAATGAATACTCTTATGTGGGGATATAAGAATCCCTAAGTAATGTTTATCTACACAAGATAAATTAAGGCAAAGACCCTACTTCAGTGCCTTGGGTTTCGGTTGCACTAGCAAGGCCAGATACAACGCACCGTGTCCAAAAACTTTTGACCGGCAGTGTATTCACACATAAACATTGCAGCACCACAGAGATCCTACTGGAATGGGGTCTCTAGAATAAAAGGGTTTCTGAATTATAAGAAAGATCTCGCGAGCTCTCTGAAAGACGTATTTTCTCCGCAGTAGCGCGTTCGCAGGTCTGTTCGGGACAACCCAAATGTGCAACTGCCGGGACCAAGCCCACCTTGGAAATGTACCCCCGCCGGGAACCCGCGCACGACTGCAGGAACGCCACAATAAAGAAAATTCCATGCGATGTAAGCGAACCTCTCTTCGACTTTAATGCATAAACATGACCACGCCACGACGCACTCAAATACGCAGCTGTAAAAAGCACATGCCACCGCGTCACTGCACGATGAACCATCCGTGTACAAGAATAATGATCCGGATAAGCTTCCCTCACACCCTGAAACTGCTTCTAGTAACACAGAGGACTAGTAGTTTGAAAAGATTGGAGAGTGGGATATTGGGGAAGAGGAGTTTCCAAGAGGGAATCAGGTCTCTTGAAGGTTTCACAGGAGTGGGAAGATGGACATTAAGTTTCCGCAAAAGATTTCGCATTCGAATACCTGGGGGGGGGGGAGGTAGTGATGTTCGAAGAATATACGAGAACTCATATTTTGGGTGAGTGATTATTCGGCGACAAGGATGGTTAAAGACTTCTGACACTTTAGCACCATAAGACGCTAATAAAATATCTCGCCTTCTTTTTTAAGGATGGTTCCCCAGCGTCAGCTAGAATGCACTCGATTCACCTGGTACGACACGCACCTGTTGAGAGGTAGATACCAGCAACCAGGTGTCTGCTGTTGATGGGTCAGAGTTGAAGGAGCTGCAGAACCATATACTTCACAACCGTAATCCAATGCTGAGCCATAGCCCGCTAGTATGCATTAAAAGCCTCGGCGCTCTGACCTCCTCCTTGTTATAGCTAAAAGTTCCGCTACTGACCGCTGGCGCGCTGCTCGCCGACCAATCTTCGATCGGCGGCTGCACGCAAATATACGGAGATCCGCATTACAAAAGCAACTTTTCGATTGAGGCTTTGAATTCAAGTATTTAGGTATCTCCATTACTTCTTTAGTAACAGCAGCAATGTTCTTCACGACCTCTGATAAAAAAATGTTCACAAATTATGTCAATGATCGTTATTAAATCTGCGCTCACTTCACACGCAAGGAAACTGTTTCTTTGCAAAGCTGGCTTAATATACTTTTGAAGGTTTCTTTTCACAACAAGCCTTGGAAGTTGTGGTACAGCTTTCACAAAAAATTACTCTATGACATATAACCTTTAGGGTTATTTAAAGATGAGACTGACTTATTTGTTTAAGAACCACCCATTCTATCTTCACATAGTAAATAAATATTAACTTACATTCTTAATGTTTCTGAACGTTAACAAAATATGTAACCCTTGCCTCGGCTACCTAAATATTCAGTTTATTCTCAACATTCGATACAAATTTAAAAAAACACTCACAAATAGCACAAACAATTTATGTTTACGTTCAATAACAACACACTGCCTCCAAGTTCTGGGAACGATCGGCTGAGACATCTTTGGATCTTTCTCGTGTTATAACACTTTTCAATCAAAAAGTGACACAAACGTCATTGGAGATCACGAGATGTCTGAGTGTTGAATTTTATTTCTGATCATTGATTTATTGTTGTGGAATTTGGAAGCGGACTACGCAAAGAATTAGAAACAATTTCTACATTGTACTTTAGTTGCTCTTATTGAAAATATCCAATAGTTTTTTCTTGTACCTCCATGAGAGCGCCAATATGAATTTCGCTAGTTGTAAGTAACTTTCTGATTCTATCTCTAGGTGAGAACGATTTTACCAGGGCAATAGTGATTTGGAGTACTTTTTTAGTGAAGTTTCCTGAGAGTTATTTACAGCAGCGTCAATATTTATTTATAACAGCGTCCGTTGTCTGCTTTATAACTAGTTCCTTCCAGTTATTTAGCGATTTTTTCTTCCCGAACACGTCTTCTATTTTGAATTTTTACTTTTTTGATAAAAGAATAAATACAGTTTGAAAATATAAAAATAGATAGTATATAAACTGATAAAATAATAGTTTTCTATTTTTTTCGTTTTCATCCGTAGTCTTTAAAAGCCTTAAAGACATTATGTGCATTAGAGTACTCTTGAAACACCTAAATATACATATAAATATCAGAAATAATTAAGAATAAATATTGTATTTTATACGCCAAGAAGAAGCACTACTGGCTCACTAGCCAAGTAGATTTCACGCATGCTGTGTCTTTGAGGGTTAATTTGAAGTATTCACTTCACAATTTCTTTTAAGCAAACTGCACAAATTTTAGTATTGTTTAGTATTACCATCAACATGAGTTTGCAATGCCTCGTATGACTGTAAGTGACCAAAATTGCCAGAAATTTACACGGGCATTTCCGCAAGTATTAAAGGGGTCGGAAGGACTCGCGAATGGTCGGCGACCAGCGCTCCAGTGGCCACCATGTGAAACTTCGTCCGTTCGCTAGCGTCCATAAGGATCGGCGAAGTGCCGCGGCTGTTAGGCATACTAGTGGGCTATGGCTGAGCGAATGAGTGATCTATATAACCGCAATTGGGTAATGCGGTCGGTTCCCTATGACTTGGCATTAAGCATTCGAAGAAGATTGAGGGGGGAGACGCTTTGGTTTGTAGCGTGCGGATATGAGCACGCCACGTGAGGGACTTGTCAAAAGTGAGCCCCAGAAACCCGGCAGTGTCGGCAAATGGAAGCTGATTCCCTCCCAAGTAAAGGATTTGATCGCTATGCAAGTGGTATATTCTGCAGGTGCACATTAGTATATTTAGTAGGTGAAGACTTAAAACCTGTTGATATGCTCCATTCCTGAAGCTTGTTGAGCACCAGTTGGAGTTACCTCTGGATCACACTGACGTTGCTGAATGAAAAAAGTGGCAAAATCATCCACAAACAGCGATGCCTTTACACGTTCTCGCACGACCGCCGCTATACTATTTACGGCAATGGCAGAGTGACCCTTAGCACAGAGCCTTAGAGGATGGCGTGTTCAAGAGGGTGACTGCTACACAATTTGTTACCGACGCGAACTCTGAAAGATCTATTCGATAAACAATTTTGGAGGAAGCTTCTCCCTCAACCCCCACGAGTGCAAGGTTCGCAGAATGCCATACCTCTAAGTGGTGTTGTAGGCCTTTTCTATATCGAATAGTACGACCCCAAGGTGTTGTCTCAGGACGAACGAGTTTGAAATTTCAGTTGCCAAAGCGACGAGATGGTCCAGGGTTGACCGGTGTTTTCTGAATCCGCACTGGATTGGTGTGAGTAGGTTTCTGAACTCCAAGCTCCAGACCAAGCTCTGGTTTACCATCCGTTCCAGGACTTTGCAAACGCAGCTGATGAGAGAGAGAGGTCGGTAGCTCAATGGCAACGACCAATCCTTTCCATCGTTCAGAGCTGGGATAACTATGGCTTCTAGCCATAAAGCAGGGATGGTGTGCTCTACCCAGATGTGATTATAAAGGCGGAGGAGAAATTGCATCGCCACATCAGGAAGATGTTGTAGCATAAGGTTATGTATTTCATCAGGACATGGGGCAGTTCTTTTTGCCAATGCAAGAGCAGAGCGCAATTCTGACATAAAGAAAGAGATGTAATCGACAGACGCTCTGAAAGAAAAATCCAACAGACGTCTCTCCATCCTCTCTTTGATCAAAAGAAAGTCAGGAGCGTAGTTCACCGAACTTGTCATATGTTCATAGTGCGCGGCGAGTTCCTCTAAAATCATATCTGGAGACATGATCATTTCTTCTTTTTTAAAGAGACCTGTCCAGTATTTTGTGAAGAGTGTCCTTTCATCTGCCGAATCCTTCTCCATACAGGCGTGGTGGCGTGTGACAATCGAGAGAGGAACGTACGCTCTCCATGATGCATTTTTGCTCTCTAAAATTGTTCTCCTAGCCTTCGCCTTGCTTCTTATATACTCGATGTGGTTATCTACACTTGGATAATGCCTGAGACGTGCCAGTGCTTTTTTTCGAGCACTGACCGCTCCAGAGTAGTTCATGTTCCATCACAGAACGAAAGGATGTCGAGTGTCGTGGTTTACCGGTTGATTTGGGAATTACGAAAAAGCAGCAGAGTATAACACTATTAAAATATGCTATTATTTCATCCACATTTCCGATGGGACCATTTGACAGGTTAACATTATTTTGGAATGTCAACCAGTCAGCCCGTTGCACGATCATTAAGGGAGCGAACAAAACCACGGCAAAGTTGATCGATGTGAACAATAGTGGGGAATAGTCGCTTCCATACAGATCTAATACACCGCATAGCAGTAGCAAGTGAGAGCTGCTAAGTGCTACATCAATGGCCAAGCTCGAATTCTTAGCTACGGCGAAATGTGTTGGTTCTCCAGTGTTGAGAATCACCACATTCATGGTGTCGATAACAGATTCCAAAACAGCACCTTCTTGACAATACGAGAAGAACCGCAAAGACAGCTGTGGGCGTTTATATCACGAACAACCAAGAAAGGAGTGGGCAACTGGTTTATTAGACCTACAAGGTCATCTCCCGACACCGTTTATCCTGGAGGATATAGATGTTACATACAGTGAGTGTGAGGGACGGGAGATACACCTGCACACACAATGTTTGAAGGTCGGTCTGGACGGGGACTTCTGCAGAAAGCAGCGAATCACGAACCAAAGTAGTAACTCCGCCATGAGCACGGTTGCCGTCATCGACATCAACCTTATAAGGAGAAAAACCTCGAAAGTAATAGGGGGCTTGGTAGAACAAGATGCGTTTCCTGTAAACAAAAAATCGAAGGTGTATAACGGGACAACAACAGTTTTAATTCGTCTCGTCGGAGAAAGAATCCATTAAGATTCCAGGAAAGGAGAGCCATCGTTTAAGTTGTTAAGGGGACTTCTCCTTTTCTCTTTTCCGCCGCTGTTGACAGAACAGACAGGTGTCCATCCCGGCTGAAGTTTCTTTCGAGGCAGACTCATCCTGACCACTGCTCGACGCGCGGAGAGATCGCTCAGAGCGAGTCTCAGGAGTCGGGGTAGGCGGTCCGACCTTTGATGAGCGCTTAGTGTCATCTAATGCAGATATTTGACTGGCATCGTCTTCCATAGAGATATCGATGAAGCAGCTGATTTGCAGAGCTTTTTTAGGTTTCTTGTATTTGGTTGGTATATTCACTCTCCGGCCTGGCAGGGGTACGATATCTACAGGGAGGTCTACTGGAGACACATGACAGGCGAAGTTTACAACTTGGGAGGGAACTCGAATTGTTTGGCATCTCGCTACTTGCCTTCGGGGCATTTGCTTTCGTGACATTAGAAAAGGACCGAGAAAGATCAAGAGGGTTCCTTGCCTGGAACCGTGTGACCTCAGGGAAGGACACTTTCTTAGTGACTCTTATCTTCTGGATTTCTCGTTTCCTCATAAAGGCAGGGCATTTCTTTAAGTTGAACGGATGGCCGCCTTCGCAATTAACAGTGCGATGGTGTAGCGCAGGGTTCAGATTGTGCGCTCCGTCACACCCTGGCTCTTAAAAATGAGACCAGCCCTTCCTCACTCTCAGCAGCAAAATCTTCGTGGTTGACCACTGCCTTACACAGGTTAAGAGTTGGGTGAGTGGTCAATTTCACCTGGAGGCCGGCAATCTGCTTAGTTTTTCTAATTCTCTCGATTTGTTCATTCGTGCGTGCTTCAATAAGAATGGTACCATTCCTTTGTCGCACCACGACCTGCAGCTTCCCGTAAGCTCCTCAATAGCACGCGCGAAACGAACAGATTTACTCTTCTCGGCACATGCCATGAGGATGAAACGAGGCTTCTTCGGTCTATCTTCATCTTTACAAAAGAAACTATTTAGGTCAATCGTTCGTTCTGTGGCATCTCTTCCTTACTGAAGAGAGCGGGGGAGAGATTTAGTATCCATAGAGAGTGATATACAGATTCATCACCGTGGTCACCACCCACCACGGACCCCAACAAGTGGACACCCCATCGGAGTGCCAGGGAGATACAGTGGGGAGATGTCACAGCGATGCCCCGCCGTTGATCCCCCTGGAAGTTCAATGCAAGACCTAATCCGAGCCGATTGATCGAGAGTGGGTAGATCCAGACTGCCCGTTTAGAAGTGTCCGAGGCCAAATCGCGAGTGTACTGACAACCCTACAAGGAATGTTCCCCAAAATACGTAAACAACGTACCCTTTAGTGCAAGGCAAAAATTAAGCACCAGACTAGTTTGGGAAACAAACAGGTCCCCTCAACTCTCAGGACAACTTCCCTCCGACACGGGTCGCCATGCACAGCAAACACATGGGGTGGACTTTTCAGCATACAGAGAAGGCCAGTTAGGAAGCAAAGGAAAGAAAAGAATATAAGTGAGATGAAATGAGCAGCAAGAAAATGAAAAGAATGGAGAAAGGAACACTAGAGAGGCTTCTCTGCACCCCCTGTGCAAGTTAGAAAGAAGTTTGTCTACTTTATAATTCTAATAAGTTTGCAAGTTGAGCTCATCTAAATTCAACCTTCATGGTACACGTTTTGATTACTAAATGTCATACGTTCAAATGAGTTTTTAGTTGTAACGCTAATTCTCCGAGCACCGAAACAGGGTATCTTTAACTTTCCCTGACTTAGCCGGCACCCAAGTTTTCCTGTTACTTTGAAGCATGCGATTTTCTCTTGCCGCGAAACAAAACAACATTCGAACATAGACACAAATCATAATGGGTAATTTTGTTTAAACCTTGCTGAAAAGTTGTTAAAATAACGAAAGGTATGTCCCATATGGGCATACTTGCAATATTTGGTTATTTTATTGCAGCCTCTTCATATTCTATATACAGAATTAATGGATATAACAAATGAATGCAACTAAGGTTAAACACAATTTATTCATAATGAGAATCAGCTCCCAGTCGCTGGGACCATCATTTTCTCAATAAAATGAAATTAATTTTTACTCTTTTAACCATAAATTACTGTGACTCGTAAGAATTTCGTATTTGTTCCCCTTCAGAATATTAGACAGTAGACATCAAATTGATAAAAAATATGTTATCTTTGTTCAGCTAAGAATGATCGTGATGTAAACAAAGAAGCATCGTATTCATCCGCGACTACTACCTCATTGGCCGATTGCTTCAGGCTCCCCCTCAATGGTACACGTGTGTACGAACTGTCAGAAGCGTGCGTAACTACAGCAGTTCCGCCTCCGATAAGAATAAAGCTCCGATTTCCAGCATTGTCACACGCCTCCCGTTTCACAATCGTCACTCCTACTCATTGCAGACGCGACCGGAAGGGGTTCAACAACAAAATCGAATGTTTTCGTGGCACGACAAGTTTTCTGTGTGTACTCACCTCTCTGTGTACATTCATTACACTTCACGAAGACACTCCTGTGGTCCATGATGTTCGTCCGACTGTTAACGGGCAATGGGGGATTTTCTTCAGCCACACGAGAAAACAAACGTAAAACCACATTTTTACTTTCTCACCTTATGAATACTTCGTAAGAGAAAGTTATGTAATCGTGCGCCCCGGAAAACATGGAATTTTCGCCAGAAAAAACTCTTTTAGCAGGGGTCTGGTAACGAAAAAGTGGATAAAAACCTGTTGCTAAATTTAGAAAAAAATCCTGTATCTCGTGGTGTAGTCAAAATCCATGTTGTTTTTTCTTGATACTGCAAAATCGATTGACGGCAAAACGTCCGTCTGTGGTCAACGCTAGCGTCTAACCGTTCAGCCGATTTTCTTCAGAATGATATTCCCGAATCGTGTTTACTAGTGGCAAGGCTTCTGAATTTGAAACCGATATTTAATTTTTGGGGGTACTTTACATGAAGCCCGTCGGAGATTTTCAAAGTTAAAAAATGGCTCCAATTTTTTTATTAAATTTTGTTGTTGAATAGTACGAAGAACGTTTAAAAGAATGATGTAGGTATCATTTCGTTGATACGCCCCAATTTTTCGAAAATTGCAAAAAACTATTTAAACTGCAAAATTGAAGATATTTTTGTCTGAGGAACAATGTCGGTTGTACAAAATTAGCACTTTAACTGAGGTCAGGCATACTTTTTTGGAAAAAACGAGTAGTTTTGCGGGGAATTGCCTTTCAAATTTACAAAAAAATTTTCTCAAAAACCGCTCCAATTTTTTCTTTAAATTTCTTTCGACGATAAAAAAATATGGTCATATTCCTACTTCTAGGAAAACTTGGTTTTTGAAAATGGCAAAAAAACTATTTTTAAACTACAAATTGTAGATAGCGATTTTACCTAGACAAAGTCTCTTCTACAAAACTAGATCTTTAAAAAAGGTTATGTAGAATTTTCTGAAGAAACGAGTCGTTTTGGCCTACTCTTCGCTTCAAATTTCAGTAAGGAAGAAGCCGGGTCGAATGTGAGTTGCAAGAAAAAAAATTGAAGAGTGTAAAGAAACTCTATTGAAAAAATCATTTGAAGTACTTCTACACGAATAGAATCAATGCAGATTAAATGGCAGGACTTGTCTGTGTTTTCCCAAACTACATCTTTTAACAATTTTTCAACTCCGTTATTCGATTTCTGAAGAGTATGACAAGTCAAATCAATCGTTGTTTAGTATATCTCTGTATGAACCAATTTAAGTAAAATTATGAGTATTTTAACGTTGCATTGTAAAACAATATAACAGAACGCATGCAATCACTTCCATTCAATCGTTGTTTAGTATATATCTGTATGAACCAATTTAAGTAAAATTATGATTATTTTAACGTTGAATTGTAATACAATATAACCAGAACGCATGCAATAACTTTTACATATCCCTAACTTTTCCGAAATTATTAATACTTTCTCGCCTTACGAATACTTCCTACGAAGAGAAAGTTATGTAATCGTGCGCCAGAAAAACAGCGAATTTTCGCCAGAAACTCTTACAGCTGGGTCCTGGTAACGAAAAAGTTGATAAAACCTGTTGCTAAAGTTAAAAAAAAGTAGTGGTGCTATAGAATGTCACAGACTTTATCGGAGATCTTAGTTTTCTAATTGACTTGTTTATCTGTTATGAATGATGATGTTCCCAGATACCTTCCCTGAGCGCCTAAAGGGCATTTTTTTACATTTTCTCTGGATACTTTTATCGGTTTCTAATGCGAGAAATGAAACCACCATACACTATTTACTATTTTATAAGTGTATTTGTGATGTTTATCCATTGCGGTCGCAGTCGTTAATCAGCGAGGATTGGTACAGGTCTTCCGAGGGAAGCTTCGGCAGTTCGTGTCCCTGGACGCGTAATATTACGTGTTGGAAATTTTTCTGTTGTCCCGGAAATATTGAGAATTCTATAAAACTATATTTAAAACCATGTGAAACCATTTGAATCACAAATATTGATAATTACGATAAATGTTACTGGAAGTGTCTGTATTTATTTGTTCAATTTTTAACTTGTAAAATTTTTCTCTTCTCTTCTTGGATTGTAAAGCGTATGTTACCATCGTATCAATTGTTATCACGCAGTTACCCATTTTATAGGTCGGTTCGATCTTTCATGGCTCTGTTCGACCCATGTGGTGCTAAGGTGGCTAGCGGTATTAGTGCCGGTTCGTTAACTTGGAGTATCGGATTTCGGGTCTCGGTGCTGAAAACGTTTGCTGGGTTTATGAAGTGGTGGAATAGCATTTAGGACCTATAGAAGCGGTGCGTAGAAGTATGTGCGTTGGAAGCACCACTAGTTTAAAATTCGTATTAATGAGTCACCTCTTGCATGTTTTGTAAAAGTCTGTACAAGCTCAGCCTCCGTCATTATAAAATAAGTACGCACAAAAATTAATAAATAATTAAAAGATGCTAAGACGACCTTGCTGCAC
>JAHLJT010001372.1:0-13428 GCA_031308135.1 Acheta domesticus
CGAGAGAACCACCAATCGCGGAGAGGTAGAGGTAAATGGAACAGCCGACAAAACAGTTTTCTCGCACGGATGTCAAGTACATCAGAAAGCACAGGAAAGTTGTGTCGCAAAATTTAAGTTTGATTCTCTTATAAATTTATAATGATTTCATACAAAAAAAATAGAGTATGCAACGCGTTATAATGTTGTTTTATTCAAACGCGCGTAACAAATTTGAAAACTCGCTCCTAACGTCGCTCGTTTTCCAAAACCATGTAATCATGCCATAAACGCTAATATTACCTATAAGCTAATTGCATAAACTACCCGTATTATTCACTGAATATGTACAACCTTGAAAAAAAATGGCGTGTAAAAGATCGCTCGATACATTTTAACGACTGCAGCAAACCAAAATGTTGACTTTTACAACTAAGAAAAACGCGGACATTTTTAAATTATAAATATCGTACGCCAAGACTCAGTAGGAACAAGGGGATATCCCACAATTTTTTTTATGAAATTCAGTTTTTTATGAAATTCATTTTTTTTATGAAATTCAGCAGTTTACAAAATTAAATATTCTTTTTGGTAATACATTATTTAAATCCAGTAGGGACTTATATGCAAGTGTACTGTGTTTAATACGTATATGGAAACATGATTTTTTAACGTAAAGAGAAACACCTATCTCGTGACCGCCATTGTTATTGGACATTGAATGTGTGACGTAAAGGTAAAATAAATTATAGACCTGTTTCAATCAATTCTTATACTTCTTTAGAATATTCTAAAATATATTTTATATGATAAAAACATGAACATAATTGAAAAATATTGAAATTATTGAAAAAACGAATTTTTTTAAAAGCATTGAAATTGTTGAAAAACATTGATATTTTGAAATTTTTTTAATCCTTGAAAAACATTGAAATTGCCTCCAAATCCGTACAGCGTTGATCCTACTGGTCTTTCTGGGCTAGCAATAAATTCCTCAGGAATCATTTTTGTCCTTTATTACTGTCTCAAGTTAATTTTCTCTCTATCATTCAACAATAACTTCTGCAGAAGTAAATGAATTGTCTAAAGTGATATTCGTGGTAGACCCTTTAATACGATTGCGTACAAGAAGCAATCTTGAGTAGGGTACGAATTATTTTCTCTTCTTGAGCTGGAATCGTCCGAACGAATTGGTCGATATTTACAATTGTTTGAAATAAAAATATTAAATAATTTTTGAGAAAGTCGCTCAAGAGCGTATATAGAAACATTCGTCACAAAGACACTTACACACTAAGAGAAACAAACATTCCGCTACACAAAATACGAAAAGAAAAACTGCCGGTCTCATAGACCGCCACGATATCCAAAAATGCCCCTTAAATGCCGGCCGCTTCAACACAACTAAACAAAACTTTGCCGAGTGATAGAAGAAAGTCATACTATGACTGTCAACGCTTTCGCGCACTCACATCGGTAATTATTGCATAAACCAATTTCATTTGGTGCCTGTCAGACTGTTGTTTCCATGTAAGTGTTAAAAGTTAAAAAAGTGGTGCTACAGAATGGCACAACTTTCAGTATAGTTTTCTATTTCCTTTGGTCTCGGCTAGCTATTCAGACTTGACACATACTTTTGCCAGCTGCCATTACCGCCGCACAAAACAACTTTTTTTGACATTTTCTTAGTTTTTCGATTTTCTAATAGTAGTAGAATGGAAATACTATTTTAAGAATATGAAAAACAATGAAACCTCCTCCTAATTGTCAATTTTCTTCGAAAAATTTTGAGTCCTTTTTAACAAAATGGCATTTAAGCGCTATCAAAAATGCGAAATTTAAAGCTCTTTTCACACAGGAATCTTTTGTGATTTCGAAACACTTCATTCGAAGTAATTTGAAGAACTTTAACTCACAAATACAATAGTGTTTACAAATTGCTGAAAATGTGGATATAAACGGTGTGAGCGATCTTCAAAAAACTTATAAAATTTTTGAAAAAACAAAAATATACCCCAAATGAACTTTTCGTCATATTAAGAGTGGAATTTCACTATCCGTTCGAAAAGTTTAAAGAATTTTTTAGCCATTTATGAGAAAATGGCATTTGAACGTTCCTGAAAATGCGGAATTTTGAGCTAGTTTTCAGAGAAACGGTTCTTGAGAACCGAAGTTCGCTAGAAACTTAACATTATTTAAAGCAC
Source organism: Acheta domesticus (assembly GCA_031308135.1). Taxonomy (NCBI): domain Eukaryota; kingdom Metazoa; phylum Arthropoda; class Insecta; order Orthoptera; family Gryllidae; genus Acheta; species Acheta domesticus. Next base: position 2,184 of record JAHLJT010001372.1, read on the forward strand.
AAGTTACTCATTACTATAATAATGTCAACGAATCGCCGCTAATGTAAATATTAACGACGTGAGAGACAAGTCAAAAAACTGACATTTTGCTATTTTTGAAGAAAAAAAATAGAGCAATATGGCGTTTAAGTCATCTAATAGAGTACATTTAGCACTATCCCTACCAAAAGTTTAAAGAAAAAATTTGAAACCATTTTTGAGAAAAACCTGTTTTTGTAATATTTTAAAACTGCACATAGCGCACTCGCGAAAACTAGTAAATTTCTAAAAAAAGTACATGAGCTTGACGAAAGAAATTATTATGGACAATAAATTTCTTCAAAGAAAACACCTCTATTTTCAATTTTGTAGTTGTAGGAAGAGGCCGAAGAATATTCAAACTTTTGCAATTTTTTGAAATTCCAGAGTTAACCGTGAAAGACGGACGTACGACACCTTAATAAGCGTATTTTACTCTATTTGTACAAGAAATTTAAAGAAAAAATTTGGAGCCGTTTTTGAGAAAATTTTAAAAATGTCCGGGAGTTTAACGTAAAGTACCCCAAATTTTGAAAAAAGTTTTTCAAAATCGCGGCGCCTCGAGTGGAATCAAATTCACTGAGGAATATTCATTTTGGAAGAAATCGTAGTTATGGTTTACGCGCTATGATTGTTCACATGTTGGATAGACGGACTTTTATCTTTCAATTAGATTTTCGGTATGAAGGACGCATAAATCAGAGATTCTGACTATACCACGTGTTAGAGGATTTTTTTAAATTTATCTAGTGGATTTATCCACTTCTTCGTAATCACAGCCTGGCAATGAATTTTTCTGCCGAAAATTCGCCTTTTTTTCGCGCAGCATAACATAACTTTCCATGTACTACATATCTTACTTAATATACACGTACATATACCAGAAATTAAAAATCTATTGAGTTATATTAGGGAAAGTCAGGTGAAACCCTCATTACGTCAGAACTATGTCCGTGTAGTTCCGATAGTCCTCTTGTTCTACTGAGCCCTTCACTTCTAAATCATATACACACGAAAGGAGTGTGTGGATAGATGTGATGTATGTGGATGATGGTAGCAATTAATCGTTTTTCTATCTTGTTCCGTAGGGGATTCGAGACAGAAGAAACGAAAACTACGAAGGGTATGCGTCTCAAATGTCTGGCCCTTGAAGGGGATTACCTTGAGGACCTCTTAGAGACGGTGAGGCACATACAAAAGGATTTGTCGACTCAGTCCAAGGACGACTGCACCTTGGTAAGAAGAAGAATATCCAAAACAGTGTAGTCCTGTGAGAGTGTCTGTAAAGGAGAGGGTTGAATAAAGGAAAGATCAAAAAAGATCGCGCGCGCGGTCCGTGGGCCGTTTGTTAGGGTATTGTTCCGTTATTCGCCTGGTATTGATCGGAGAAACGAGAAAACGACAGAAAAATACCAATAAGAGTAACCGGTCACTAAATTGTTCTCCGATCAGCGTTCAGAGTACGATTCAGCTAATGTGGAATATCCGCCACCGTTAGGACTCGAACCGGAGCCGTCCCGATCAGAGTCCTCTCAGAGAAAAGAGACAATTTTTGTTCCAAGCTAATGCATCTCAAAATACAATGTATACCAGCCGGTACATTTTTGAAGAAAAGTGAAGGATTGAGTTGGTAAATATATTACCTGAATGTCGAGGCCTGACTTCCAAAGCTGGCCATTTTTTAAACAAATCTCCTGCAAAACGTGAATATTCTCCCAGCAACGGTTTTCACTATATGATTTTCAACGTGATGACGTTGGAGTACTGTCTCAGTTATTTTCCATAAAATGGGTCTCTATAACATTCTATAACTTATTTTTTTCAGACTTTTAAACAATGTAGTCTGCTTTGATAAAAAGTGGTAATCATTCCGGGCTACTGATCCCAAGTACGCGGGTTCAAACCCGCTCAAAGTAGGGTGTTTTTGAGGTGCCAAAAATCGACAGCATGCATGCGGACGCTTGTCGGCATGTAAAACAGAACACTGGAAAAGCACTTGGCCGATCCTGGCAAAATTAAATTCTCTAGCAATTTCGCACCAACAGAGTTTCAATTTGAATTACTTGATAAGATTGTGGTTACTGTACCTAGGCATGCGCTACCTGGTATTCAAATCAAACGTCAAAATTGGCGCACTAGCGCCCCTAAGCAAAGAAACGGCAAACCTACCCTAGGTATAGTTGCCCAGTCTCCCAAGAAGGCCCTAGGGCAGTGGTTGCCAACTCAATGCTCTGTGACGTCACAGAAATCTGCTCTCTTGCTCCAAACCGACAGACAAACCGAGCGAGCGAAGGTAGAGGCCGTCGCGGCGGCAAGCGCACATATTCCAATGATGGCACGGAAGTGGGGAAATAGGTTCGCATGGAAAATCGATAATTACGATTTTTAACTGGTAATTATTACTTAGAATATTTATTATTTAATAACAATATTAAGAATTATATAATAGAAAATACATTATTACATAACTCAAAACAATATCTCTACAAGACTAACAAAACTCTATCATAACCAGTACTGTAAATCCCCCCCTCATTCTTCTATTAAATAAAATGCTTCGAAAAGACAGTTTTCACATTTTAGGACAATAATATTTTATAAAATAGTATATAACTAGCGTACCCGTGCGAGAACTCTCGCATGTTAAGCTCCACTCTTTCCCTATCCATTTGTCTATCCTTTCCATTAACAGGGAAAGTTGTTAATGAAACGTGTTTATTTGTTTAAAAAATGTATAAATGTAACTTTTAATGTACTTACAGAATATTAAAAAATTACAATTCAATTGATGTTGAAAACAAATTTTCAATAAAGGTTTATTCAGCATTATAGAGAGATGTTCTTGGAACAGTTCATACATCTTTAAAAACAACATTTGAAGAAATTATTCAATCTTTCTTGAGAGTTAGGTTTTCGCTTTCCTTGATATTCACAAAAATAATAGAAACTGTTTTACTCTTGAGAAAGCAAAGTAACGTAGTACGAAAACACCAGTTCGGGAAAAGTATAATTCTCTCTTTGCAATATTATTTAACTTTCCTTGATTTTTTATGCGGAACAAAGGGAGTTCTGAAGTGTCAGGGTGCCTGTTTGAGCCATCTAAAGCTAGCAGCGCCCGAAACCAATCTCAACCAAACCACATCCAAAATTTTAGGCTAATTTTAGGCTAATTAAATGCTCTATTCCCGAATTTTAGGCTCCTCTGGATTTCCCAAAATCGTGGGCGCTGCTAGCTTTAGACTAAAGCTAGCAGCGCCCACCCAGAATCAATCTCAAAATCAATTCAAAAATCTGAAACCCTCCCCAAAATTTAAGAATAATTTTAGGCTCTTAGAAAAAAATTATCCCCGTGTTCATATTCCAAAAATCAGGGCTGTACAAAGCGAAACAATTAACATTGATTCTTATGGGCGAATGAACGCCAAAATCAAAAAACCTTAGGAAAATCTGAAATCACTCCCAAAAGTTAAGAATAATTTTAGGCTCTTAGAAAAAAATTATCCCCGTGTTTATATTCCAAAAATCAGGGCTGTACAAAGCGAAACATTTAACATTGGTTCTTACGGCGAATAAAAACACCAAAACCAAAAAACTTTAGGAAAAATCTGAAACCCATCCCAAAAGTTAAGAATAATTTTAGGATCTTGGAAAAATTATCCCCGTGTTCATATTCCAAAAATCAGGGCTGTACAAAGCGAAATATTTATCATTGGTTTCATATGGACGAATAAACACAAAAATCAGAAACATTAGGAAAAATTTGAAACCCCTCCAAAAGTTAAGAATAATTTTAGGCTCTTGGAAAAAAATATCCCGTGTTTATATTCCAAAAATCAGGGCTGTACAAAGCGAAACATTTAACATTGGTTCTTTCGGCGAAAAAAACACTAAAACCAAAAAACTTTAGAAAAATCTGAAACTCCTCCCAAAAGTTAAGAATAATTTTAGGCTCTTGGAAAAAATTATCTCCGTGTTCATATTCCAAAAATCAGGGCTGTACAAAGTGAAACAATTATCATTGGTTACATATGGGCCAATAAACACCAAAATCAAAAAGCCTTAGGAAAAATCTGAAAATTCCTCCCAAAAGTTAAGAATAATTTTAGGCTCCTAGATAAAAAATTTCCCTCGTTTATATTCCAAAACTCAGGGTTGTGCAAAGGGAAACAATAACATTGTTTCTTACGGGCTAATAAACACCAAATTCGAAAAAACCGTGGAAAAATCTGAAACTCTTTAACTTTTATAATATTCAACTTTAATAATATTTTGGGCACTACAGAAAAAAGTATTCCGGATTTCATTTCCAAAATTCTGAGCTGTTCAAACAAACAATTAACAATGTTTCTTATGGAGAGAAACACCAAAATCAATAAATCTTAGAAAAAGTGTGAAGCCTTACCCTCACCTCGCTGCAACTTGGGTTGCGACATCGATGTATTGAAGCCGAGTTCTTGATCATTGATGTTTTATGCTCGATTTTTTAAGCTACGATGTTTTGTAGGTAGATGAGAAATTCACACAATCACAATTTTGTAAAAATGAAAAATATGAAATAAAAATTGAAAGAACCACCTATTTTCGGTCCGAAAACCACAAATTAGATATGTACTACACTCTTGAAAGAGACTGTTATACTTTGCCGGAGATGATTATGATGCCCTGATATTTCCTTTGTTTTTCCTGGCATATCGCAAATGAAGAGGCGTTTTTTAACTTTTTTTAGTTACATTTTAATTATAAAATAATATGGACTACCACTGGCAAATTAAGTGCACGAATCTAATTTGAAATATAGTATCAAACATAAAGGTTCAAAATCATCGATGGCTTTTGATCGATATATTTTAACATCAATGTATTCCTTTGGAACATCTGTGATAAGGAACATCAATATTTTGTTGTCGATGTTACATCACTAGCTACAATTACACAATTGAAGATAGATTTCTTCTGTTAATGAAATTTATTTTGAAAGACATTTGTGATAGTTCTGTTCAATTTTTCGAAAATATGAGTGGTTTTCTTGAAATTTCGTGCAAAATATAGCAGATTGTTTCGCTTTGTACAGCCCTGATTTTGGAATATGAAAACGAGGATAATTTTTTTCTAGGAGCCTAAAATTATTCTTAACTTTTGAGAGGGGTTTCAGATTTTTCCTAAGGTTTTTTTGATTTTTGCGTTTATTCGCCCATATGAAACCAATGAGAAATGTTTCGCTTTGTACAGCCCTCATTCCACTTTCTCCCTAACAGAAAAAAATTGACGGGTGTAGATTGTTTCCCTCTCCGGCAATGGCCCACTGCTAAGGTTTCGGTACCGTCTGCCCCTCCTTCCCTCCCCCATTTGCTCGCTTTCTCGGAGGGGAAGCAATGCTCCGACGTCATTCCTTGTCCAATTGACAGTCACTGCTCGAGGGGCGTCTGAAGACTAGCCTATGCACTAATAAGTGTATGGCAGTAAAGAGAAACAATGTGAGAGATAGTGAAAAATAAAATCAATTGTATCAGTTTAAAAATCTGAAATTTGCGCCAAAATGTATTTGGAAATTTTTTTATCAATGTTTAAACATTTTGTATTTAAATTATTGAAAAGTCTCACTGACGAACATGATATACAACTTTTTCCTTAAAAAAACGCAATTTTCTGGCGCACGATTACAATACATTATCTTTTCATGAAGTAAGGCATATAAAAATATGCGACCAAGTAGTAGTACACCATTAAGTAAGTAGTTATCTTGTAATCAGAATATGGTTATGCATGTCTTTGTTGAACTGTTCCATTTATGGAGCTTCATTTTCTTTGTTTCAGTTATTTTAGTACTGGATTTGTCCATGGTATTGCTCAACAGTATCCTCTGCGTATCTAGCTTCATGCTGCTGATTGGGGCTCACACAGTGAGTAACAAGTACAAATAAGTATAACTATAGCTCGACCAAGCGAAGAATGAAGGATGCGATTGCGGTGTGTCGTGGAACTAACAGTGTAAACACGGCTCTGTACAGTCAGTTTCGGTCACAAAAGTCGCCAGGAGCGTGAAGCGAGTTCAAAGACTGCTTCTTCGGAATCACTATGGCCTCCTTTTAAGGACGTCTAGAAGAGTATATTAGAAGGCCTGAGCCAATGTGAATGTCACGTGATCTGACGTCAAAATCGGTTGCTGAATATTTTTGGTCTTCGCATACGCCCTTGTCAACGAGCTAGAATATTTTAGCAAATTAGCCCTTGTAGGACAAGTTTAGATGCGAACGGATGTTTTAATAATTCAGTAATAATTGCATGCTTGGTTTTCTGCATAAAAAGAATTCCTTCGTTCATTATCTTCTAATAAGCAAGGTATGTCTACTTCTAGTATTGAGCTATACAAGTATGTGATGCAATTATCAATTATTGTATGTAATATATGTAATTTGTTTTGTTGCTTGCATTTGGATGTTTGGTTATACTATTATACCCTGCATTGTTTCAGTGAATCCTTGCTAAATTTCCTTAAAGGAAGGCATTGTGAAAATTAGGCAGGTGAGATACATGACAAAATGTCAAGCAAGTGAAGTGTGCTGTGCTGTTGATCGAATTATGATGGATCAATGGAACGCGTTTCAACTTTGAAATTTCCAATCAATCCTGCTCTGTGACAGAAGTGGATGAAAACATAAATAGGAAAGATTTTGTCCCCTCAAAGAACTTGTGTGTGTGTAAAACACTTCGATTCAAAATTATTCTCTACCAGAACAAGGCAGTAAGAAGAGATGGTGTCGAAGTATTTACTACAGGAACGTATCCGACCATAGTGAAAGATGAATACCCTTCTATCACAGTGAACAGCCTCACTACTTGACGAATACTCACCAAGTGTTTCACATATAGATATCTGAAAATTTTGAAATTTAGTTTCTAAAGCATGAAAATCAAATAACTTTATTGAAGGGCTTTGTATGAGAGATAGATCCGATTAATGGAAAACACAGTTTTGAGTTGTGGACAAATTCTCATCACATTAATAGAACATAGTGCTTTGTGTATGTCAAACATTTTATTAAATAAACACTGTACATTAGGAATGTTCAGTGATAAATATAATGGTTTTAAGAATGTAAGAAGCAAGATCACAAAAGTGAGTGCAAAATGAAAAGACATTAAAGTCAATTTAAAGCGTCCAAACAATTTTAATGTATTTCCAAAGAGATTTGTGTCTTTTGAATCATCTCATAAGGTCTTACATAACCTGCTGGAGTATCTTCTGAATAAAATATTGCTTTTTATCCTTCCTCTTCTTATTTTTGAGCAGCTAGAATTTTATTAATCTACCTATGAATATTTTACTATTCCTTACAATATTAACAAATATTATTAATAATTACTAATATGACCATCATATAAATATCTGATAATGCATTCTACTAGCTGTACTACTAACTTCCATATTAAATTAAAGTAGACAACTGGAAAGAAATAGAGCAGAAAAAATATAAATAGAATTATCATGTAGGTACTTAATTTCTTATGAGCATCAATTACGGCAGGAAAATTGTTTTATGAATCCTACAAAAATTTATATTATAAATAAGGTAGTATGTACAAAAGTTTAAGCCTTCTCAATATGTTAATTTACATGTACGAAAAGAGTACAATATCGGAATGCCTTAATATAAATAACTCTCTAAAATAAATTCCTAGAGGGTCGAAAGGGCTTAATGTTTCCTGGTGTTATTTTAAACAAGTATGGGTTTCCGTATGATTTTAAGAACTAGATCTCTGTTTAAAACGTGGATAGCTTGCATTTTCTGCCAGCCACCCTTCGTGACGTCATTCGGCGCAGGAGCAGGCCTTCTATTCTAGACGGCCTTGCTCCTTTATAGAGGTGGTGAATCCTTATAGAGGTTGTGAATTTTTTCCATAGGTTTTAGGCGGTTTGTTAGGTATGTAATAAAGTACCAAAACATTAACTTTACTGTCATAAGCATCTATAATATTCTATATTACGGTGGTAGTTTCTTCCTATATCAAAAAGAATTTATTTGGTATATATTCTGAGAAAATACTTAAGTTAAAATAAATTATTGATATGAATGTTACTGCTCATCGAAAGAATTAGTTTCAAAATTTTGAATCGCTTTGCAGAAAAAAGTATACTTTTATTTCTTCCAATATGAGGTGCAGACATGTCCAAATATTGTTAAAATATTAATTGGCGAGATACTAGACTTGCAACAAAATAAATTGCGCTTTTTTCGCAATAGTTTGGCCCATTTTCATTTTGAATTGAGTATTCTTATATCTCCGTCTCTTTCGTTCCGGCTGTATACATAGACTGTGGCGCGCTGTAAACATCATTCTAAACTTGGTCGAGATATAATAATAATAATAATAATAATAATAATAATAATAATAATAATAATAATAATAATAACCATCTCGAATGACAGAATGAAAGAGAGAATTCGTAGGGAGTATTATAGGAGAGTGAGACTGGTCCTGCAGTCCGCTCAGAACAACTTGCTCACTCAGCAGAACAACTTGCAGACATCCAGAGAAACGTGGAGTATGTTCATCGATCAAACTATCCACATGACGAACATTTAGAACCATCTAATATCCCTGAAAACGATGATCCCCTTCAAGGTTCATCTCTTCCAAATGAAACATCCGTCAGTGGTGTATGCAACTGGATATCTAGTATCTCAGATAATCTTGGGGCCAGCCAAGAACACCGATGGCCGACAGCCAGAGTAAAAAGCTCCGTACCTCCATGGATGAAAAGAATTATGAAACGGATAGCCGACACACGGCGTGAAATATCACTCCTAGCCGAGGCATCTACTAAGTCAAACCACACGTATAAAGTTCAACAAAAATACTCCATGTTGAACAAAAATACCTAAGTGACAATGACACAACAAGGCTAATGGTAGCTGAAAAGCTAAAAGAGAAAATCCAAGCATGGGTTCAACGAATAAGACGGTACAAACGTAGAATCAATTTCCGTGTACAGAACCGGTTGTTTGAAACAGACGCGAAGAGATTCTATCGCAGTCTGACTCAAAAACCGAATGGCAATGCTGCCCCTCCTTCAAAAGATGACGTCAAAACATTTTGGTCAGGAATCTGGGAGAAAACCAGATCCTACAACAAAGACGCATCGTTGCTCCAATCTGAAGTTGATGCTGACAATGGACTCGTGGAACATGTTCAAGGATTCTCGAAAGAGGACCTATGCCAAGTAATTAAGAATATGGGAAATTGGAAATCCCCTGGGGTTGATAAGATCCAGATTTATTGGATTTAGAAACTAACAGCACTACATTCTCATCTTGCAAAGGCTGTTAATAAAATTTTAGAAAACACTAACGAACTCTCCAAATGGCTCACTCGCGGCATCACGTATTTGCTACCCAAAGGAGGAGACAGCTCTTTGGCGAAGAACTACAGGCCAATTACTTGCCTGCCAGTAATGTACAAACTTATAACTGCAGCCATAGCTAACAAAATGTATCGGCACCTAGAGAAGAACCATCTTTTGCCAGTTGAACAGAAAGGATGTCGTAAAGGTTCCTATGGCTGTAAGGAAATCTTGCTTCTGAATAAAATAATTTTGAATGATGTAAAGAAACGAAAACGTAATTTCGTTTCTTTACATCATTCAAAATGTATGGATTTACATAATTCAAAATGGCTTGGATTGACTACCAGAAGGCCTTTGACAGTGTACCACACGATTGAATTTTGAAGACCCTGGAGATCTATCGATTTCATCCTAAACTTGTTGAGTTTTGCAAGGCTAGTATGAGATCGTGAAGCACCACGTTACTAATCCACAGCGGAAAGGGAGTAGTAGAAACAAGAAGTATTCAGATTAACAGGGGAATTTTTCAAGGAGATTCACTATCCCCTCTGCTGTTTTGCATTAGCTTGATTCCTCTATCGAGACAGCTGTCGCATACTGACTTTGGTTACAAGCTCCATGGTGATGAAAGGCCTGTATCACATTTATTTTACATGGATGATCTTAAAGTGTTTGCTAAGAATGAAGCGATTCTCTCCCAAATGCTGTCTGTCATCAATGATTTAGCAATGACATCTGCATGAAGTTTGGTCTTGACAAGTGTGCAAAAGTCAACTTAAAAAGAGGCAAAATGACCACGTCAGAGAACATTGAAGTTGATAGACACACTGTGATTCAAGATCTTGAGCTAGGTAAAACTTACAAATATCTGGGCATTGAAGAATGTGAGACCATCTCGAACGACACAGTGAAAGAGAGAATTCGCAGGGAGTATTATAGAAGAGTGAGACTTGTCCTGCAGTCCGCTCTGAACTCAAGGAATAAAATATCAGCAATAGGTAGTTTGGCGGTGCCTGTAGCCGAATACAGTTTCGGACTAGTAGACTGGACTGAGCAGGAAATTCGCATCATGGATCGAAAAAACCAGAAAACTGCTTACAATGCATCATGTTGCCCACCCCCCGAGCTGATGTACATAGACTTTATGTGTCACGTAAGGAAGGAGGAAGAGGCCTGAGACAAGTTGAAACCTCCTGGCACAATGCAATAACCGGGATGGAAATTATGTAGTCAGCCATCAAGATGAGCCACTAATGAGGCTGGTCATGAAATCTGACCGTAGAATGGGAAACAGAGGCATTGTAAGTGTAGCAAGAAGCATTGCGAACAAGACTATGCAAGATTCCCAGAATGACAGGGATTTGGAGAACAAATCGTGTTTACCTTGTCGATGTTGCTGTACCTTGCGATCAAAACTTCGTTACCAAGGAGGCAGAGAAACGTCTTAAATACAAAAGTTTGGAAATCGAGATCAGCCGAATGTGGGGCGTAAAAGCACAGGTCGTCCCGATAGTTATCGGAGCTCTGGGATTTGTTCCGCAAAATTTGAGTAAGAACTTGTCTAAACTCCCCGGTAATTCAAAAGACTGGGAAGTGCAAGAAATCGCTTTATTTGGAACAGTCCACATTTTGCGCAAAGTATTGTAGAGGCACCGACAGTCCCTAGATCTACTCCTTAGTCAGTCATTAAGATAACCCTCTAATGAGGCAGGTCATGAAATCTGACCGAAGAATGGGAAACAGAGTAAAGTATATTAAAAAATCTCATCCTCGTCTGCGGGTATGCCGCAAGATTTTAGACTTATTCGTGCAGAAATCGTTCAACTTATACATTATCTTAGAGAAAGGATCTTTTGGAATGTGCAACCAATGTTACTATAA
>JAHLJT010001373.1:0-18945 GCA_031308135.1 Acheta domesticus
AACAACCAAAATTAAAATATCGTTTTCAAATTCAAGGGGCCGGGACATCCGTCAGATCGACTTGGGAATATCAGTTTTGGAGAAAATGGGCTGAACGGTTTAGCTGCTAGCGTTGTTCACACCCAGACGGACAGACACGTTTTGTTGTCATTCCAGTTTTTCGTATCAAGGGCCCCAAAAAATTGGATTCTGGTTACACCAGGTGCTAGAGATCTTTTTCCAAATTAGCAACTGTATTTTCATTACCAGAGCTCTGTAAGAAGAGTTTTTCTGCTGAAAATTTGCCGTTTTCTCCCGCAGCATTACGTAACTTTTTGTCTACTGCGAAAGCGGCAGAGAGAAAGTAAAAACCGAGTCATCTACAACATACGATACTATACTGCAATTTTTCTAACTTTGCCCCTCAAGGTCCGTCTTCACGATGGAATATGTCACGGTAGTTCGCGACGTTCTTAGTCGTTCCGCCAGGCATCGCATGATCGCGACAATCATCATATCAAGCAGTGCTTGCGATTATGAGACTTCTAGCGGTACGACTGAGAAAGACGCGAAAAACCGTGTGATATTCCATCGTGGCCATAGGGTTTGAGGGCAGAGTTGGAAAAATCGCACTATAATCGCCCGTTAAAGCTGACGGATTAGCGGGTGCCGCTACCACTTCGAGTTCGATTTCGAGTCGCGCGCATGCGCAGAGGCACCAAAATTCAGTCCAATAGGGAGGTTTTGTCCCCTCGTTAAAGCAATCGAAAGCGCGATATTCTGCGCATGTGCAGTTCAAGTTTCGCATCACTTTTGTGTGTCTCCTCATGCGCAGAAGATCCAGATTGCAGTCGATTACCCGTAAGACGGGTCAACAACTCCCTATAGCTGCAAGTTGCGCTGCGCTGAAAGTCCCCAACAACTGCCCGTCTCCATCATCCCCTACCTTGACAGTGCTCAGACGTACGCTGGGCATCTCGTAGACGATGCCTCGGAGCGAGTCCGCCGGGGAGGGGGCGGGCTCGATCTTGGGCACCGCGAACTCTCTGGGGCCCTGGCTGGGGCTGGTGCTGGGGCCCGGCGCGGTGGCGAGCGCAGAGGTGGTGGCGGCCGGCTGGGGCTGCACGGGGACTGGTCGGGGGCGCTGGGCGCCCCAGGCGTGGGCGGGCCACCCGGCGCTGCCGAAATCCTCCGGCAGGTGGGCCGGGCCGGCGGTGGGGACGGTCGTGGCCACCGGGGCGTAGTTGTAACAACTGAAGCCAACAAACGCGTGGGCTTTCGCGACCAAGGCCCCACAATCCTATGGTAATGGCCGTCCTTCGTTGCAAATTGAACCTTGCGCTGGCTGCCATGTTGGGGGGCAAATTTACGCGCATAATTCAAATACGTCGAAATGTTTCAGACTTTTCCGGATTTTCAAGGTCTTGAATACATAAAATGGAAGACTTATTGAAATACTAACTCACTGTTTAAAGTACCATATGCAAAACTAACATTAAAAAGTCGAAACGTTTATGTATCTCTGACATAATATCACAAGTACATCATACATACATATCATATATATATATATATATATATATATATATATATATACAGGGTGAGTCACGTAACTTTAGCACCTCCTGTAACTTTTGAACGGTTGAAGTTATTGCAATGCAGTTTTCACGGAAGTGCATGAGGGGAAGGGGCTAATAGATACGTGCATTAATTTCTATTTTATCACTTGTATTTTTCGAGATTTTTTAGGAAACTTTGTTTTTCAAATGGAACTATACATATTTTTTCAGTCCACCATGACGAGCGTAAAAAGACAAATCCAATGATGTACATATTGTTGTATGTTAGATAAGCATTTTTTTGATTAATTTTGATTTTTGCGACTGGGGTTTAACGGACATTTTGAATAGTCTACCACACAAGGTCACGCAGCGCTCCATCAGCAACGCGCGCCCGAGCAAGGGAAGGGAGATTTGAAGAAACGAAACATGTTCCAAATATTCTCAAAACCATTGCAGTTTTTTCGTGAACTGTGCTTTCCATCCTTCCGCATTTTCAGATTTTCGACTTTCTTTGATTGAAGGAATGAAAGGATGGAAAATAAGGATTTGTCATTAGTTTGTATCGTATTAAAATTGTTTATAACTTCAACTCCATTTAATGGGGTATCATAAGATACGTATTAATGGGATCTTGAAACAAAGCACAATAAGAATAAATAATTAAAACTGTACAAAAAATTTTGCGTATTTTGAGCAAACAATTTCAATCTTAATAAGAATATAATAATAACTTAGGGATAGAAATTATCATATTTCAATAAATACTACTTAAAACAAATCCGTATTTTCAATCCCTAAGAAACACAAAATATCTGAAAATGGATCAGGATGGAACGGAGAGTTCAGGAAAAAATGCAACAGTTTTGTGAATATTTTTCGTATCCTTAAGTACTAAAATCCCTTCCCTTTCCCGAGCCCGCGTTTGCTGGGCGAGCGCTGCATGACCTTGTGGGGCTGACAGTTACAATGAAAATATCCGTTAAACACTAGTCGCAAAAAAATCACAATTACTCAAAAAAATGCCTATCTAACATATAACAATATGTATATCATTGGATTCGTCTTTTTACGCTTGTCATGATAGACTGAAAAAATATGTATAGTCCCATTTGAAAAAACAAAGTTACCTCAAATATCTGGTAAAATACAAGTGATAAAAGAGAAATCAATACACATATCAATTAGCCCCATTTCCTCATTCACTTCCGTGGAAACTGCATTGCAATATCTTCAACCGTTCAAAAGTTACAGGAGGTGCTAAAGTTACGTGACTCACCCTGTATATATATATGTGTGTATGATGACACATATGTATCATCATACATATTTACCCTAGAGCTTTATAAAGCACAAATAACACTGTTGTTTAAAGCACGTCGCCCACGAAGTGTTTGGAACTTGTAACAGCACTTTTGAAAGCAAAAAAATAAGCAGATAATCTTTTACTCTAAAAATGGGTTGGTATTTACTCCATGAGGTTGTTCAGTCAGTGATACGTTCATATGATATTGAACACACTAAAGGGGTTATCATGAAAGTATTTAGTTTTGATAGGTTGAGGATATTGTCCCTCATCATATTGTAGTAAATGTCGGGACATTGTTTCCGGAAACGTTCGTTCTCATTTTTAAAGTGTACTCCTTTACTCCAAACTCTATTCAAAATTGTATATCTTGACTAATTCTGCATCTTCTTTTCAGTACAAGGGTAAATCCTATTACGCTAAATTTTTAGAATCCTTACTAAATTATAAACTTAAGTAATTTTTATACACTTTCGAGACATAAGAAAGTTCCGTACAGAGCACGCAAATACCTGGATTAAATGGTCATGTGAATTGGTATTAAAATATACGCTTTCTTGATGATTCCATTAACCTCTATACAAATCTCGATATTAATGTATTAAGTTCGAATTTAGGGAATATCTACCCCGGAATGATGGCAAGTTATCTACAGAAAGTGGTTACTTTCAGAGTTAAACTAATGTTGGTTTAAGTGCAATAACAATTTCATCGTTGTTTTTTTTTTGTTATTCACGAACACCGTATTAATTAGTAAAAGTAACCAGCACGTTCAATAGGTTACATCACATAATTAAACGATGCACTTGTGAAATTACACCACGCAAGCTTTCGTCGCACGATCAGTACACTCGTAAGCCGCGCGCTGCTTCACTATTTTACTTTTTCCTCTTATAGAATCTTCCCCTTCCGCAAACGGCACACAAATAATGATATACGGCACCAATACGACTTGGTGTCCACATGCTTGCCCCCAACATGGCTGCATTCAATATGCAACGCTACACTAGCGCTGTGCGTGAGTCTAGTATACCATTACAATGTATTTGTTCGCGACCGAGCAACAGATGCTTAAAACGTATATTACACGGCCGAAGTCAGAATCTGTACTTGGGTTAAGCAGTATCCCTTCAAGTTACGAGCTAAAAAGAGATCATCTCTCGAGGAAGAAACGACTTTGGCACTTTCGGAACATTTGCCCTTAGCAGGTGATGCTCCTGCAAACACAAAATAATCAATTGCCAGAAATTTATTTTATCTCACAGGTGTCTCTGAGGTCACAAAACCTCCGCCTACCCTACGTTTCACTCCATGTTGAAACCAGAGACCACCGTCGCATCGACCACTGAGACCTCGCGATATCCTGCATTTCCATAGACTCAGCTTTCAGGAGGATAACACATTATTGATACGTCCAAGAATCGCCAGAAACAAGAATTGCAGACGAATGTTTGCCTCATAGATCGCCCTTGTTGTTTGCTGAGATCAATACTAACAGTACTGCTACGAGATTTGATATATAAAAAAGCACAATATTTATATTCATTTATTTTACCTACTGTCATTTGTCCATGTAGCAAGCCCACTGGCCAAGTCGCATCAAGCTTCAAGAAATGAACAAATAAAAAATCCGCCATTCCCCAATTGCAAAGCACAATGACCAAGCCTTCAAAAATTGACAAATCCGCCTGCCCACGTACCTAAGTCGCATCAAGCTTCAAGAAATGAACAAATAAAAAATCCGCCATTCCCCAAGTGCATAGCACAATGACCAAGCCTTCAAAAATTGACAAATCCGCCTGCCCACGTACATAAGTCGCATCAAGCTTCAAGAAATGAACAAATAAAAAATCCGCCATTCCCCAAGTGTATAGCACAATGACCAAGCCTTCAAAAATTGACAAATCCGCCTGCCCACGTACATAAGTCGCATCAAGCTTCAAGAAATGAACAAATAAAACATCCGCCATTCCCCAAGTGCATAGCACAATGACCAAGCCTTCACAAATTGACAAATCCGCCTGCCCATGTACATAAGTCGCATCAAGCTTCAAGAAATGAACAAATAAAACATCCGACATTCCCCAAGTGCATAGCACAATGACCAAGCCTTCAAAAATTGACAAATCCGCCTGCCCACGTACATAAGTCGCATCAAGCTTCAAGAAATGAACAAATAAAACATCCGACATTCCCCAAGTGCATAGCACAATGACCAAGCCTTCAAAAATTGACAAATCCGCCTGCCCACGTACATAAGTCGCATCAAGCTTCAAGAATGAACAAATAAAACATCCGCCATTCCCCAAGTGCATAGCACAATGACCAAGCCTTCAAAATTGACAAATCCGCCTGCCCACGTACCTAAGTCGCATCAAGCTTCATGAAATGAACAAATAAAAATCCGCCATTCCCCAAGTGCAAAGCACAATGACCAAGCCTTCATAAATTGACAGATCCGCCTGCCCACGTACCTAAGTCGCATCAAGCTTAAAAAAATGAACAAATAAAAAATCCGCCATTCCCCACGTGCATAGCACAATGACCAAGTCTTCAAAAATTGACAAATCCGTTTGCCCACGTACCTAAGTCGCATCAAGCTTCAAGAAAGGAACAAATAAAAAATCCGCCATTCCCCAAGTGCAAAGCACAATGACCAAGCCTTCAAAAATTGACAGATCCGCCTGCCCACGTACCTAAGTCGCATCAAGCTTCAAAAAATGAACAAATAAAAAATCCGCCATTCCCCAAGTGCAAAGCACAATGACCAAGCCTTCAAAAATTGACAAATCCGCCTGCCCACGTACCTGTAGGCGTCGTCGCAGGCGCGCGTCCAGGCCTGCGCGTGGGGTGCGGGCTGGGCCACCACGGGCTGGTTGGCGTACCGCACGGGCTGCACGAAGGCCGCCTGCTGGAAGGAGGCGGCGTTGAAGAAGATTTCTCCCCTCCGCACGTGGACGCCTTCGTCCGCCGGTGCCGTGGCGGAGGTGTCGATGCGAAACGTCGCGGCGTTGGGCATGTTGAACCTGATGCTCAGCTCGGGGCCCGCTGTGGAGGGGCCCGACGGCATGGTGTTGAGGGGCCCCGCGTAGTCAATGGCGGCGGTGTCCAGAGCGGCCGGGTAGATTTGGCGCTGACGGAAGCCGCTACCACCGCCGCCTCCGTGCCAATAATTGTCCCTGTAAGACGTGAAGGCGAAGGTGGCGGCTGAGGTATTGGTTACTAGTTACTCTGGGAGTGTCAACTGCTACGGTCTGCAGTGAATGTTTTTACTCCGGAAGGGCTGTAGTCTTCCCCCGCTGGTTGGCGAGATCCACCTCCGAACTACCGTCGGGTAGCGGGATTTGCCTCAACCAGGTATCTCCCACTAGCGGTGTATCGCCCCCAGCCGGGACAAGCTCTAAGCCCCCGACCGGTCTCCCTGTGATGTCTCTAGGCATGTGTGATAGTGTAGTGCATGTTAATGTGTGTGTAAATAAGGGATAAGGAAGGCACAAGTAAGAGACAGGACGGATCGCGCGCGATCCGTGGCTACTTTGTTAGTGCACTGCTCCGGCACTCTCTGGTGTTGATCGGAGTAACCACGAAAAACTACCGTTCAGAGCAGCCGGCCGCTAGAATTCTCCTCCAAATTGAACTCGACCTAGCTGACAAGCTAGTGTCGAAAATCCTGCCACCATCGGGACTCGAACCTGGGACCTCCCGGTCTCAGGCAGTTCAGTGACATCAGTTGGTGCCCTGAACTACCTCTCCCGGTGTGGCGGCCGTGGTTGCGTCGGGAGACGGTACGTCAGAAGTGGGAGTGCGCCGTCCCGTAGGGCAGGCAAACACAAGGGACCCAGAAACGCGCCCCACAACGGCCATGGCAGCCCTTCCGCGCCCACCGGCTTCTGCTGAGTGACTTTCACTTTTCGGGCAAGTGGCCTCTGCCCGAGCCCTCGGAGCGAGGAAAGCCCTGCGGTTCTTAAGAAGGAAATGTGTTGAATTATGGTATCGAAGGCTTCCGCGGCCAGAATCATGATCTAGGCTGTCCGGGTGACGCCGCGTCGAAGGCTGGACAGCCTTCGACGCGGCGTCACCCGGACAGCCTAGATCGTGTTGAATTATATTGAACTAAAACTTGAAATAACGGCTGTAGTTTCTAGAGAGAGGAGGTTTTGTATGTATACTATTATTTTATTAGAAATTGCTCGACAACGCCCACACATTTCACGGCCAATCTTTACTGTTGCAACTGATTTTGAAAATATTTGTAATATAAATTACAAGAATAGAAAACTTAACCATTTCTCATTCTGACGAAGTGAATATACGCTTCTGACAGATGAAATTATCTCACGCATTGTTTATTATATTGCAGATCGTAGCAATGAGGACAGCATCTCTAGGTATTGTTGTGTCCCTGCTGAAAATAAAGTAATGACGCTGGTTGCTCTGTATTATATTATATTGAATTGTATATCGTAGAGTGAACACGCATTTGTGTATTCATGAGAAAATAAAGTCAGTTCATCCATAGAAAGTCCAACAGTCGATATTCTTAACAGCTTCCCGGCTACCCAAGAAGGGGCTCGAATGGGGCGCTACAGCACCTCTGCCGCAGGGGCATGTGGTAGACGTACCTCTCCATGAGCTGCGCGAAACGCCCGCCCGTCCTGCAGTTCTCGGGCAGCGCGCTGAACCCAGCGGCCGCTGGAAGGCGCCCTCCGCGGCCACGGTGGCGGCGTAGGTGGTGCGCGGCACGCTGTACGCGAAGTTCTCCTGGGAGAAGTTCCCGTGGAAGGGCTCCTCTCGGCGGAGGTCCGTCGGGAAGTCGTTGAGGGGCTGGTTGGGCTGACGGGGTGGAAGCGGTGGCGCCGGCGGCGCTAGTGGGGCTGGCGGGGCGGGCGGGGCGGGCGGCGGGGGCGGCGGGGGCGGCGGGGGCGGCGGGGGGCGGCGCGGGCGGCGCCGCCGTGCGTGCGCTGAGCTGCGAATGGTGGCGAACGGCCACCCGTGGCCTCTCGTTTGCAGGCGCGATCTCCTGGAAGGCGGTGGGCCTGGTCGAGGTGGAGCTGGCTGTGCGAGGCGCAGCTGTGGAGGTGTCGGGCTGCGGCTCGGCCCAACGCGGCCGAAAGCCGCCGCGCTGGGCGGGCGGCGGCGGCGGCAGCACTTCCACGCCCGGAGACGGGCTCCGCCGCGGGGGCGGGGGTGGGGGTGGGGAGGCGGGCGGGTGCGGGGACAGGACGGGCGGGGACGGGGAAGGCTGCTGCCGGCGTTGCAGTCCCACTGCCCTTATGATGGACTCCATGCTACTGGGAGATTCATCCTCTTCCTCGTCGTCTCTCGATTCCCCTGGGCGATCGGCGACTTCCTGGCTCGCTCTCTGCAATTGCAACCATTAAAGATATCATTGGATCAGATATGATGTATAGAATATGAAAATCACTCCTTTTTTCAATTAATAGATTGAAACATCTATCTGAATCTCTTTCCCCACACGTCATATATAGTTTTTACTGGTTTTTTTTACCAAATAAATAAACACATCACTTAAACATGTAGGCAACGTTTAAAGCAGGGATTTAGAGCTGTATATATCCGCTATGCCAGAGAGAAAACAAATTTTCCTGGTTCCCATTTTTAACCCTAGGCTAGTGTGTATTTTTTCATACATATTGATGTTTGTTAAATTTAACTTTTTGGAACCGAATTTACTTTCTGTTAAATGAGAGGTAATAAATATTCTTAAAAAAATGTGCTTCTTCAACAAATAACTGCAGTGGCGGAGTTGCGGACGAGTTTCTGTGGCGCTGTTTCCTCTTCAGGATTGAGGATGCCGAAATGTGAAAGATTGTGTGACGTCTGTACGGGGAAAATAAATTGTTTATAAAGAGATCGGTACTTTAGTGAGTTTTCGATGCTACGGGGAGAGCGTCTGGTATCAATACTAGAATTAGAAACATTAATATATTGCAGTATACAGGTTTTGTAATAGGTGTTTATTGTAATTTTGAATGTAGGTTTTATTAACGCTTTCGGCCTAGCCAGGTAGCATTGGATAATGTATTTTATATTTGTTTTAAATTTTCAACTATGTAAAAGTAATAATGTTCGAATGATGAAGTGAAGTTTTCCTTCCAAGATGTGCGTAAAGTCTGTTTTACACAATCATTTTTTTCATATTTTTTTGTCGGTACTGAAAAGTGACGGATCAGACGATGTAATTTGTACGAAAAAACAATGCATGCTTAATTTTTTGGTACTTCATCCAATTTGACTACCGCGCTCTTGGCATCACTTTTCGGAACTTTCCCTGCTTCGCGAAACGTGTGCTGTGATTTGTTCCTTTTGTACAGTTTCGACATCGTTCTGATGTTGAATTGTAATGCGAAATTATTATGTAAAGAGAAATAAAATATGTAGTACTGTGTTCTGATGTCTCGTTTAATACCCAGTCCTATTAGTTACCACACATACTATGTTCAACTGTTTAATCTTTTTTGTGGCATCCAGAGGAAATATTGTCATTGAATGCAGAAAACAAAATGACCGTGGAAAACGCTTCATCTCGTTCATCCAGTTTTGTTATCAAAACAGTAGCGCGTAGACATAAACGATCATTTTTCATCCATTTTCTGTACAGAAAAAACGATCGTGTCAATCGAGCTTAACCCACTAACGTCCAAATTAAATTTGTGCACATTGCGCTCGCCCATTGTTGTCACGTTCGTGGGCGTACAGGAGCCGATGGAGCCCTCTAGCAGCATGTTTTTGAAACATTTAGTGCTAATTGTTGTGATGCTAAATATTTACTCTAAAGCGCAAACCGTTGGTTGCGTGAGCATTTTTTTTTCTATAAGAGGAAGAAAAACCATTGGAACTTAACTGTTATATGCCTCGTCAACATTGATGCGGACCAACCACCATTTGTTTTACATTGGCCTCTCCCTCCGACGTAACCACAGGCATATAGCAGCTAAACACGATTTTACATCAGTGTTGTCAAGGTTGATGCCACGAGCGGGAGTCCGTGGCACGAGTGCCACGACGAAATCGACCCTCCACGCAGTTCATTATCCCGCCACCACAGACAACGCCATCCCTATTGTAAAGCGGCGGGGTTACTAATAGTTTCCTTTCCCAACGCTAGTTGCGCAGAGACGCTCGTGGCTTGCTATGGAGCCACGACGCGTGCCACTGCCACCCGTAGAAGACCTTGACACCACTGGTTTTAGCTGATTCGAACCGCCCCAAGTCATGTGTCCATCCAGGCCAGGAGGTGGTAAGACGCTACTCACGTCCGGCTCGGGCAAAGGCTCGGTGTCGGGGCCGGGCGCGGGCGCGGGCGGGGGCGACGGCGAGGGCGAGCGGCGTGCGCAGGGGCGCGCGCGGGCGAGGGCGGCGGGCGCGGAGGCCGGGCCGGGCGGCGGCGCGGGGGCGTGGGCGTGGCCGCGGGCGGGGGCGGGCGCGCTCGCCGGCGTGGCGCGCGGCCCCGGCTGGCGCAGCGGCGGGGAGTACGTGCCCTTCTTGATGTACGCCCCGCGCTCCGTCTCCGCAGAGCTGTCGCGCTCCGCGGCCGCGCGCTCGCCCGCCGACGCGGCGACGGCCGAGGCGGCGGGGGTGGCGGTGGGGGCGGCGGCACGCGCGCGCCCGCCCCCGCCCTCCGCCGCCGCTTTGGCCCGGGGCCCCGGCCGCCCGCCCGAAACCCCTGGCCCCGCCGCAGCCGCCCCGGCCGCCGCCGCCGCAAGCCGCTCCTGCGAAACCACGGCCACTCATGCACCAAGCTTCAAGGCGCTGGCCCTAATGTTCAAGGGCCTCCCATAGTTCTCCAAAAATTATTTAATACTAAATTTTTCAAAAAATAAAATTCAAAAGTATAAAAAACTGCACGCAAAAAGTTGGCATGCCGTAGTGATGTATGGCGCATTACTGGATATTATAAGGAATGTTGCTGGTTGATGCGTTTCAATTTTATATTGTATAATTCAATAAAAAATTAAAATATGCTTAATTTGTAGTATTTTTCAATGGAAGTATAAACCTGTCATTCATTTTTATAGATAATACATTTGTTATTATCTAATTTCTTGCTCAGTATAGTCCACTAGTCCGAAACTATACTTGAATACAGGCACCGCCAACCTGCCAATTACAGATATTTTATTCCTGGAGTTCAGAGTGGACTGCAAGACAAGTCTCACTCTTCTGTAATACTCTTTGTAAATTCTCCCTTTCATTGTGTCGTTCGAGATGTTCTCACATTCTTCAATGCCCAGATATTTGTAAGTTTACCTGGCTCAGGATATTGAATCACTGTGTGCATATCAAGTTCAATGTTCTCTGACGTCAGTGTGCCTTTTTTAAATTGATTTTTGCACATTTGTCAAGCCCGAACTTCATGCAGATGTCATTGCTAAAGTCATTTACGACAGACAGCATTTGAGAGAGAATCGCTTCATTCTTAGCAAACACTTTAAGATCATACACGTAAAACAAATGTAATACTAGTATTTCATCACCATGGAGCTTGTAACTGAAGTCTGCTTGCGACAACTGTCCAAATAGTGAGATCAAACTAATGCGAAACAGCAGAGGGACTGTGAATCTCCTTGAAAATAGCCCTGCTAATCTGAATGCTTCTAGTTTCTACTGCTTCCTTTCCGCTGTATAATAGTAACCTGGTACTCCACGACTTCATACTAGACTTGCAAAACTCAGTAAGTGCAGTATGAAATCGATAGATCTCTAGGGTCTTCAAAATCCAATCGTATGGTACACTATCAAAGGCCTTTTGGTAGTCAATCCAACCCAAGGTTTAAATTAAGTTTTCGTTTCTTTACATCATTCAAGATGACTTCATTTAGTAGCAAGATTTCCGTATAGCCATAAGAACCTTTACAGCATTCTTGTTCAACTGGCAGCAGATGGTTCTTCTCTATGTGTATGTATATTTTGTCAGCTTTAGCTGCAGTTATAACTTTGTACAGTACTGGCAGACAAGTGGATGGCCTGTAGTTCTTCGTCAAAGAGCGATCTCGGCCACGGGGCCGACATTATTATTATTATTGGCGAACCGGCCATTCCTGACCACGCTATACGATTAACCTGTGTAATTTTGAGGCACAGTTTTTAAGCTGTATCCCTCGCTACGACAATGTTGTTACGCCTTGAAATGTTAATTATGAGGTGATAGGATGATGATGAGGGATGAAGGGATAATCACAAATACGACCATGCCTATGCACGACTGAAGTCTGCAGCCTCCTCGGAGCAGACGACGGCTGCCGCAACCGTCTGTGCCACGGGGCCGGCTTTAGATTATTATTATTATTATTATTATTATCATTATTATTATTATCGATTTTTTCACACTTTGTCTGCTTTAGCAGGGGAAAACTTTCACCTGTCCAATTGATATTATAGGACTAGGCTTGGACTGCGCAGGAAGAAAAATTCATCCTGACCTACATGAATGTCACTCATTTAAAAATTTTCTAACCGTATGACATGTTTGAAGGAGTGTGGCGTTCTGGGCTTCATCAAAGATATTTTCGATACTTAAATTCTCCAGATTTCTTTTAAAGTTCCTGGTGACAACTCCTTCACTTGATATGACCATGGGGAAATGGGAGACCTCGTGCAACTTCCAAATGTTTTTTTTAATTCAATTTAGTTTAATATTAATTAATTTTTTTTAATTAAATTAATTTCTTAATTCAATTTATTTTAATATTAATTAATTTTATATTAATTAAATTAATTTCTTAATCCAATTTATTTTAATATTAATTAATTTTATATTAATTAAATTATTTTTTTAATTCAATTTATTATTATTATTCCGCTCGTCCAAGTGCTCACCTGGAAGGTGTTGCGCGGGCGCGAAGGGCCGGGCGCCGTGGCGGCGGCGGCGGCGGAGTTCTTCTTGTGGCCGGAGGACGGGCGCTCGCCCGCGGGCGGGCCGCGCTTCGGGGCGGGGGCCCGAGATGCCGTTGTCGCAACCTGGACACCATACACCCACACACCAATGCAATGGCGGCCAGCCAGAAGGGCTTATGCCAACACACCAATGCAATAGCGGCCAGCCAGAAGGGCTCACGCCCTCTCCTTGAAACCACCACTTCCACCTCCTTTCACTTGGATTAAAAAGGTTTCAGCCTGGACAGAATGGCACAACTAGGATTGTGGGGCAGGGGGAGGGGGTTCAGGTATTGTGTCCATCTGACTTCAAGTTTTCTTATAAATGCTTCCTTTCTGTATAATAGAAATTGTATATTAAATTATTGAATAAATGAACAATTTGCAACACGAACAATTGATATATTGAATGATTTTCATTTGTAAAGAAAATTGGCAAATGCTATACTTTTGAATGCGCATCTTCGGCTTTTGCGAAAGGTAGAATCTCAATTGCCACCCCAGTTAGAAGCTTTTTCCTCTATCGTTCAACTAGGGATTTTTGCACCTGAGTTGTTCCTCTGACGGAAAAAAACCCTGCAAGACATAACGAGTAGGAAATTTGATATTTTTGTGTAGGAAAACTTTTCTCTAAATACGAATTTTCCGAATCATACGTAAAAATCTAAGAAAAATTACATTTTTGTCAGTGTGAATTTGAGATCTAATTTTGCCATCCTCCAGCGCATGACAAACAATATTAAACACATAATTTGGATAAAATTTCAGGATAAAAGAGATATCAAGCACAATTGTAAGCTTTATAAACTTTTGCTTTGTAGAAAATTCAGCCATACACGTGTTTCGGGAATTTTTTCCCATCATCAGTGGCTCTACAATATTAAATATTCAGTAAACAAATTAGCATATGAAAAAACTGATTCAACATTAAAATTATTTAAATAGAGCACTTACGCAAGTAACACAGATTGATCACACATTAAGTATACATTGCGCTCATTCCTAGGATGCCGCTATTTTGTTTCGTATGAGTTACGTAGGCAGACTGAGGGAAGGTGAGGGAGAAAATAAAATTTGGGAAAGCTAGTCAGTAAATAAATTTATGATGGGGCTAGATTTTATTTGTGATTGTTCTTTAAGACATATTTGGATTTTTGTATAATTTTAAAATTTCAAAATTTTCCAAAATATTCAGTTTGTTCCCTTTATTTTCGAAATGTAAAATTTTGAAGTTGTTATCCGGGTCCAAAGAGTAATTGTTTTGAATTAGGTGGTTGGCAAATGTGGAGTATTCTTATTCCAGTCTCCATGATCTATTGAATAAACTACTAACAGCAATTTTACAAATAACTACGAAATTCGTGAAACCAGTGCCGTAAAATCATTAAGGGGTCTTTTTTCTAGCATGTACTGTAGTAGAAAAGCATAGAACGACTATGTCTTCCATTTAGTTTATCGATATAAAATGAATCGATATCGAGTTAAGTTTAACGAAGGTCGTGAGCGCGTTAAAAATAGTTATAATATGAACAATTTCAGAATTTTTATCGCCACGAGTGCTAGGAATTTTAGTGATCAGGATTTTTGAAGGTTTCTACTAGGATATGCATTTAGTCATCTGGCAACGCTGTTACTGAATATCTTTTTTTTTACTTTCTCGCCTTACGAATACTTCGTAAGAAGAGAAAGTTATGTAATCGTGCGGCGGAAAACGGGGAATTTTCGCCAGAAAAATTCTTATAGCAGGGGCCTGGTGACAAAAAGTGGATAAAACCTGTTGCTAAATTTAGAAAAAAATCCTCTTATCTCGTTATTTGTGGTCGCATCAGCTACTAGGTCATTAGCGACCACTATTGGATTTAAAGTTATGGTAGTAGGGAGAAACAATATAGTGATGATAGGAGGTGAAGGGACGAACACACATAACCATGCCACACATGTAACCTTTTTTGGTGTGAATAGTAAGAGAAGCAAGCCACGTACCGCTGCGGCGGTGCGGTGCAGGGTGACGAGCCGCGTCTTGGTGAGCAGCGCGTCGGCGGGCGCGGCGTCGGGCGCGGGGCCGGCGGCGCCGGGATGGGCGCGCGGCTGGTACGGCCCGCGACGGATGACGCCGCCCCCGCCGCCGCCGCTGCCGCCGTCGTCCTGCGGGCGGAGGGGCGGCGCGGGGCGCGCGCGGGCGGGAGCGCGGGCGTGGGCGTGAGGGCCCGCGGTTGGTCGCCCGCCGCGCGGACCGTCGTCGGACGCGCGCGGGGCGTCTCCGTGTACTCCAACTGCGGGCAGAGTCCTCAATGCCGTGCCAGCTCCTCCCAAAGTCACGCTCCTTCCTCACGTGAAGTCGCCTGATTGCGTACGGTGGTCAGGTTTACTTTTCCCTCGCACCCAGTTAATCCCCTTTCACTTTTGGCTACCTCGGAAGGCTCAGCTCGATTGCATCCCGCGGTCAGGTTTACCTTTCACTTCCACCCAGTTAACGCCCTTTCACTTTAGGCTTCTCGGAAGGCATAGCCTGACTGCATCCCGTGGTCCGGTTTACCTTCACTTGCATCCAGTTAATCCTCTCTCACTTTTGTCTACCTCAGAAGGCAATGCCTGATTGTATGCTGCAGTCAGATTTACCTTTCACTCGAACTCAGTTAAACCTCTTTCACATTTGGCTTCATCCGAAGGCATAGCCTGATTGCTACCAGCTGCCAGTGTCCCTTGCACCCGCACCCAGTTAATCCCCTTTCACTTTGGGCTACCTCGGAAGGCTCAGCTCGATTGCATCCCGCGGTCAGGTTTACCTTTCACTTCCACCCAGTTAACGCCCTTTCACTTTAGGCTTCTCGGAAGGCATAGCCTGACTGCATCCCGTGGTCCGGTTTACCTTCACTTGCATCCAGTTAATCCTCTCTCACTTTTGTCTACCTCAGAAGGCAATGCCTGATTGTATGCTGCAGTCAGATTTACCTTTCACTCGAACTCAGTTAAACCTCTTTCACATTTGGCTTCATCCGAAGGCATAGCCTGATTGCTACCAGCTGCCAGTGTCCCTTGCACCCGCACCCAGTTAATCCCCTTTCACTTTGGGCTACCTCGGAAGGCTCAGCTCGATTGCATCCCGCGGTCAGGTTTACCTTTCACTTCCACCCAGTTAACGCCCTTTCACTTTAGGGTTCTCGAAAGGCATAGCCTAACTGCATCCCGTGGTCCGGTTTACCTTCACTTGCATCCAGTTAATCCTCTCTCACTTTTGTCTACCTCAGAAGGCAATGGCTGATTGTATGCCGCGGTCAGATTTATCTTTCACTCGAACCCAATTAAACCTCTTTCACAATTGGCTTCATCCGAAGGCATAGCCTGATTGCTACCAGCTGCCAGTGTCCCTTGCACCCGCACTCAGTTAATCCCCTTTCACTTTTGGCTACCTTTAAGACATTGCCCGATCACATCCCGCGGTCAGGTTTTCTTATTCCCGCCCCCAGTTAATCCCCCTTCACTTTTGGCCACCTCGGAAGGTATACCTCGATTGCATCCTGTGGTCCGATTTTCTCACTTCTGCATCAAAATAGTTCTCTTTCACCGTTGGCTACCTTGAAATGCATAGCTCGATTGCATCCGGTCGGCAAGCTTCACTTACTCTCGCTCTTAATCTGCCCCCTTTCACTCAGGCTACATGGCAAATTAATGTCCGATTGCTTGCCACGGTCACGTTTCTCTCACGTCGACACCAAGTTACTTTCCTTTCACTTTTGGATACCTCGAGACATTCCGATTGTATCGCGCGGTTAGGATTATCTTACACCCGCACTCAGGTTAATCCCCTTTCACATTTGGCTACCTCGGAAGACATGGCTCGATTGCATCCCGAAGTTTTGGGACGATATCAAAGCACGATGCCCATCCTTCTTAGAGCAGTCCTATGGTATACGAAGTAATCTTTTCTTTAAATTAAAAATTATTCAATACTTCCTGATTCTAATACAACAGCTTTCGTCATTCTATTTTACAATACAATCTGAATGGACGTAGATGTGTTTATATGGTAAATTGAAGTCTTTGATCTCGGAAGCATATCGACAAGGTGCTAAAATGGTGCCCTGTGCAAGCACTAAATTTGCTCTCCGTCTGAATAATTTTCTCCTTCATTCATCAAAACATTAAGTGACTTAATAACTTAAATACAGATAGTTTATTCAACATTTATTAATACCAAATTATAACACATATTTTAATATACAAGGAATATGCATCAACTGCCTAATCGTTAATTCCTGAAATGGACAACCATATACATAATGTCACGACTCTTCCTAAAGTTCATCTAGATTAAAACTGAATACTTTAGTTCCATTATTGAAATTTTGTCATATTCTTTTGTATTTTGTGTATCTTAAGTATATTTTCTTGACGTATATGAATCTATTCTTCCTTGCTCTTAGGACTTGTATTAAACCGCATTATAAATTAACAAAAGCTTTCACGAGCGGTGTCAATATTAATATTGCTTACCGACCGATAAGTAACCATATTAATATACATAAATTAAGTTTGAATGTTTATGCTAATTAATGCAATGTTGATATGGCTTTTTATTACATACGAAACACTGTATTGCAGCTCTAATTAACTTGATGTGTGCCCACTCCTAGTGTAGAAACTGCATCTAATTAAACAATTTTTGTAATTTCCATATTAGCTAATTCCATTAATTTTATCTTAAATAAATATTTATTTTTAATTGATTATGTTGTTGAAACAAAGAAAACTATATTTTTGCAAATTTGTTATTCGTCACTGCAATTTATTAAAAACATTATTGACATGGCATTAGCACAAAAGGCAGTGGCATAGCTTCATTTGGTGTCACCCGGGGCAACATTAATGGTATCACCCCCCCATACATTAAATATAAACAGATCTATTACTGAATAGTTAATACATTATTTAATAAAAATACAAGTATATTTTGACGTGACATTTATTTATAATCTATTAAAAACTGTATGCTATTCAGAATAATTGAAACATACTTTTTAAATAAATAACCTAAAACGAAGTATAGCTAATTAACAAATGCATGTTTTTTATAAAAACACTTCTCGAGATTTAAGAGTGTCAAACTTGTCTATAATTTCATCAAAATCTATGCTATAATCTTCAATCTACACAAAATCTATAAAATTTTCTAATTGGTGGCACCCCTAAAATGCTCTCTCCGGGGGCGGACCGCTCCCCTGCCCTTCCCTAACTATGCCACTGGCAAAAGGCAAATTCATTATTGATTCT
This sequence comes from Acheta domesticus, assembly GCA_031308135.1. NCBI lineage: Eukaryota > Metazoa > Arthropoda > Insecta > Orthoptera > Gryllidae > Acheta > Acheta domesticus. The sequence continues at coordinate 18,013 of JAHLJT010001373.1, forward strand.
CTGAGTCCAGAGTACGGTGTAGGATATATAGGTGTGTTCATTCCCAGTCTAAAAGTGAAGCTTATATGAGGCTAGTTCCCACAGTTCTCGCGTCGGTCGACCCACAGGGTCGTGATCCATTCGACAGCTCTGTGGCCAGCTGATTTCAAATTTTGAATCAGTAATTTGTCGTTTCGCGGGGGAATTGGTAAAGTTTAGAGCGAACAGTTACGAACAGTAGGAAATGTTTTGTAAAACTGTGTAATAGACACAGTTTAAGATGTCATCTTAAGATGTATGTCTTACACCGTGACCCAAACCGATCGTGCGCACCGTACGGACAAGCGAGGAACTAGCCTCGAACTGGCTTCAGAAAATTTGCCCCAAGGGCGGCTAGTTGACATACCTATATATCTTACACCGTGGTCCAAAGAGAGGCGTGCGATTCAACCTGTGAGTCCTGATTGGGGCTGAAGTCTTGTTCTTGGCTGAGGTCGGGGGTGAAGGCGGCGTCCGGGTCGCCCAGCGCCAGCAGCGGGCCCAACGGCCAGGGAGTCCGGCGTCTGCGTCTCCGAGTGGCACACCGGCGCGTTGCTCAGCGCCTTCATCACGGCCTGCGCATGCGCACATCCGCCCGCTTCAACGCACCCGCTTCCAACCGGATTGCTTCTGATTTACATACCCCTGTGGCGTCGTGGCAACGTTTTCAAGCGGCGGCATGCCTAAGTCTGAAGCTGGGGTGAAGGGGAGCACCTGAGCTAAAAATAAAGGAACGCCAGGAAAAACCCCAGGCAAACATAACTGTTGCCTGGCTGCAACAGAACTTTCCTGGTTGCTTGGCTGCACCAGGAAAAAAACCCACGCAAACTACACAACTGTTGAGAAAGGTAGTGGCGATACTGGGAAGATTGTGCAAGACCTCTGAAATGGCTAGCCATCGAGCCTGGGGACGCC
>JAHLJT010001378.1:0-34316 GCA_031308135.1 Acheta domesticus
CCGCGCGGAACGCTGGAGGGCGACCGTCGCATTCCTTCCGCCCCGTCAGGAATCTTCCGGCCGCCCCGCCCCACCCCGCCCCGTCCCGTCCCGTCCCTCCCCTCCCGCTCCGCGCCGCGCCCGCTGGGCTTCCCACGACACGTCGAGATGCTCATTACGGGCGTCGGTTATTTGGAGCAGCTCCTTACGTCACGTACGCTTCCGTTACGTTGGGAACCCGAGCCCCGTACATCGTATTCATGGGACCTCTGGGATCTCCTCCACAATCAATCGGAGCTCTTCGGAAATCGCAATTTATGATGCATTGATAATAGACTTTTCGGCGTAGATTTACGGCTTCAGAAGTGTCAAAATGAGGGAGAGGAACACCTTTAAGATGGTATATAACCTCTATAAGTATAACTGTAGTTACACATACGTTGTATGAGTTTAGATGGTTTTTCACAGTTTATAAGTATGTGTAATTTACGTGTAATTGACGTACCACGATGTTTCCTTTCTATTGGATTTCGAATTCCTGCGACTTTAATAATTATGTAAAAACGATTTTTTAGTCATTTTTTTCTTCTCATTCAGAGTTGTAAACGTCAAAGTGAATGACAAGCGCTATCTCATCGTCTTTGAGTAGTTGTTATATATTCACAAGTATTTTGTACTTCAATACTCAATCAATAGCTCTAGTTTACATTCTCCTAAGCCAACTACTTAAGATTTCCAGTTAAATCTACTGAATTGCTTGTACTCATTTGTCACCCCCCTTATATGTTGGACCACATGGCAGTGATCCAATAAACCGTCAGAAGACATGAAGATGTCGCTTCTAGGTTCAGTGCGAAAGTCGAAGAGGCAACCAGTGATATCATAAAAATGTTAATGCAGTTGAATTAAAAACGATTTTTCTGGAACTAATATGAATTACGTACACATATAGAAAATCTATTATGCAATGGTTCCAAATACATATAACAAAACTTTTTTAAAATTCATTTTTGCTTAGAAATCAGACCTCTTTACGGTCGAATACAATACATTTATTGTAATTTAAAAGCCATTTGTTAGCATTCGATTTCTTATAGGAGTGTATGTGTTGATGAATTTTATGTGAAAAGCTACAGTAAGTGGTTGCGACCCAAGGTGGGTAAAATAAATCCCTCATAAAGTATGGGAATTGGAAAATACCTTTGTAAGTTTGCCAGTTTTGGTTTCAACAATACGAACTAGCTACGTTGACGTCGTCTTCTTTCAATATTTCTTTTACAATTTTTTGGTTTAGAAGTGATCCAGACAGTTGATTTTGCGTTGTTGTTTTAACTTCACGCGTTTACTAACACCTCGCAGGCGATTTCTCGCTGTCCGAATGAGGAAACAACGGCGCGACGTCGCGGAAGACCGGAGAAGCGAAAGACGACGCTGGGGGGGGGGGGACATTCCACGGGGGTTTAAGGGGCCGAGGCAAAGCCGAAGCCAAAGGTCACATGCGCATGCGCGCGACACAGCAGCCGTACGACGCCCGTGCCACGGCCGCCCCCGCGCTCCCCCCTCTCCCGTCCCCCTCTCTCATCGCTCATTCTCCCTTCGCCTTCCCTTGAACATACCTTCTCCGCCCTTCCTCCTACGATACTCTGTGTGGCGGACAAGTCCATCCAAAGCATCGACGGGTGTTTTGGAGACACGCCCACGGACGACAAGTGCTATGTGACGAGGAGAATAATATCAAGAAAATAATAAGCTGAGTTAGTGACAGACAGGGGAACTTCTCATCATTAAAGTATTAATCCTATGTATGTAATTCAACAGTTATAATATATTCGTTTGCAGTTATATTTGAATATTAATTTCTTCTCTGCAAGAAAGAAACATTTTAATTACGAAGCGAGGCAGCGCCGACATAACCTAACGCTCGCCTCACCCTGCATCACAAGCTTTCCCACCCGCACTGCCCTCTCACATCCTCACCTACACTCCCTCCCACCCACTCACCCCTCTCTCCTCTCTCATTATCCCCTCGCATCCCCTCTCCGTTCTTCAAACACTCCCTCACAAGCCTTTCCCATCCACACTGCCCTCTCTCCCCCTCTCTCCCTGTGGCGTAGCACCTCCCAGATACAGGATAGCCATCTGTTTTCGGTCCAGAACGTAGCCCTTAGGCGAAATTAGGGGTTATAAATTTTAATTCTTAAGATGAATTTAAAAACTGATATGCAAATAGCTTTCCTCAGTAACCGGGGGCTTCGAATTCTCATAAAGAGATTTGCTCACTGACTTGCGTTTTCTCCTATTTTATCATTAAGGCTTTCACTGTCCGTAGTTCTTTATTAGCATTACGGTCTCTGATGCTTCCAGCGTTCAAGTATCAAATTTGTAGTTTGTATATCCTTTTACTCAATTTTCAAGAGCCTTTTCATTGTTCTACGTACAATATGTAAATGAGATTCTCGAAGTCACCAGTTGTATTGTTAAACTCGTGTGAGAGTCTCTGTGATTCCTGAACTGTGTTAAAATTAAGCAATATTTTCTGAGGAGCATCTCAATGTACTTTCTTTACTCATTTTATGTATAACTTTTTTCGCAAATTTATTCCTGATTACAGAAAAGGATGTTGAATTCTATAATAAAATTACACTATCAATCCTGTCACAAATCAATTGTTTTGTGAATTTGTCCGTGATTTTTCAGGTAGGGAGTTTTCATGCAATTAAGTCACTCTCCACGACGTTATTTTTTTAAAATAGTTTCATAGGGTTTGAAAATGTTCTTAACATGAAATAAATCGAACCCTAATAGAATATTTTACTTCCCTAACGGAAACTCATTCCGTTAAAGAAATCTTGCATTCGATTCTTAGTTTTCCATATTCTGCATTGGAGACCGGTCTCTCGTGTAGACAACAGCAGTCTGCTGCTGGCTCGCGTTGTTTCTTTTGCGCCAAGAGCTCTGGAACAATGCCTCCGTCTTCCCCCGCCCCTACTCATCCTCTCCTCCTTCCGGCGTTGGCGTCGTGCGCGTCTTTTTAGATTGTGGGAATAGCAGGAGCTAACGGACCAGGCCGGCCGGGCAGGGCAGGACCCATCGGGCAGCGAGTGGTCGGAATGCTCGGCTTCTCCGGTGCCCTTCACCCTGGTCGAGTTCGCACTTTTTTCGGCTGCGAATTTCGACCTCCGAAGGACGTTCCAGCTAACGTTCTCATTGTGACGCCGAACGAGGACCGGAAAGAGGCGAACTGTGGCGGTTTCCAAAGGCGAGCTCGTAACGAAGACGACGGACAACCGTGTTATTTGGCTGTAAAAGCGAAGTCCTCCATTATTCAAAACATTAATTTCGTTTAATCGCTTATGCTTGGAAGATAATACTGCAATTATGTTAGAAATTCATCGAACTAGAGATCTTAATTGCGATCTCGGGGTATTGTAGTAATAGTAATTGAGTAAAGCTGATACTCCGAAGTGGATAACGTAATAGAGTTTTAAACAGAGTATATTGTGTGGAAATATTGTAACGCATTAATGTACTTTAATTTTTAGCAATATCGCTAGCATTTTTCTGCAGATTCCTTGAGACATATTTGAAAGAAAAAAATGTGGTTGGCAGTGAGTGCGGACAACACTTTTCTTTTATTTCAGAAGTGTATATAAAATGTTGGTCTATGTATTTTTCAAATATTTATATGTATGTACTTGTATGTAAATGTGAAAGCAATTAATATTCATTTCAATAACTTGTGGTAGAAGAGTAGATTGTGTTGTTCTTTTTTTTATTTCTTCCATAATATTTAATCTTAAATTTTCCTAAGTGTATAATTTTAATTTTCAGTCTTCTCAGAATACATTTAGTTAGCAGATTTTTCTTACAGAAGTATTTTTTCATTAGACGTATCTTTTCAAATGTGTAATATAATTATTGCAATGTATTCGCTTAAGAAAGTAGGATAAAGAAATGAATAAAATGAATTTGCACTTCAAGTTTTGTCGTTTGCTAAGCTTTGCCTTTTTGGGCCCTTTATTCCACCAAAGGATGTACCTACCGATTATTACAGACTGACATGTACACTGACATGTACAATGTCACACGCTGTCTCCTTTCTGTACCTTCCAAACTGGAGCACATGTCCCTGCATTATGGTATTTGTGGAGTCACAAGCCGCACAATGGCAAGGCAATTCCCTCCACTCCCGTGGACTCCATACGCTCCTGCACATGCCTACCCTGCCCATACCCACTCTGCCCATACCCATCCTGTCCATACCCATCCTGCCCATACCCATCCTGCCCATACCCATCCTGCCCATACCCATCCTGCCCATACCCATTCGCTCGCGGCGTTGTCTCTCCCAGGGTCGCTTGGTTTATTTGATATGATTTGATTTGATTTATTTCTCTCAAAATACCGGTGAAAAGTGTATATGATAATAGGGACAAGTTCAAATTGCGCACGCTTTCGTGAGCTCCAGAATCCCGACTCACCCCTTTTACTACACATAGCTGAATAAAGAATAAAAGTACAAACAAAGCAAATTTTGCAACTTTTGAAAACTGCACATTTCCGTACCCGAGTTGTAGAAAACGTATTTGACCGGTGAACAAAATACAGAGTTAATTTTTTAGTATTGCTAACAAAATAGCTATCCACACCCCTGATTCTTCTCCAACCACATCTAGAAAACGAGAGCTCAACAAAACGTGCGCGTAATGAAGTAAAATTTATGTTCAGAAGCAAACTAGGAACTCGGACAAAACAAAGAACCATCGCGGCAGTTACTTCATGGATCAAGGAAACTGGAAGGAAAATATGATCGTTCTTCTCTTGGAGTATCCTATTTTGCCCCCACCGGAGCTGCTAGAGCTCGCAATACTTGGAACTGCGACAATAAAAGATCATGCGAAGAAAGCATGGATAGACGGCGAGGCTACAGTGACCAGTGGCATTTAATCAGGCACTCTGAGAGATTTAAGAACCAACGGCACTTTCTTAAACGCACCACAAGAACAACAAGAATAGGGAGCATGTGATTCGCCAATGTCAATGAAAGTTCTAAGACATTGCTACCACATATTTTTTCTTGACCCCTGGTGGAACACCGTCCGCTCCCTTCCACCGCTCCACCGGCGACGCCTCCGCGCCTTCCGTTGTTTCCGCGCGGAGGCAACAAGTGGGGAAGGGGAGCGGAAGTGCAGTGTAAACCCCGCGCGAGGAAAATGTCGACCCCGTGGTTTCTCCCCGACGCAGCGCTGGGTCGCCGGTGGCGCTCCGCAGGGTCGTCCCGCGTCACAAGAAGTTGTGCCCTCAGGGAAGGCGAGTGAAGGATTAGGCTTGTCAGAAGACGATAAAGCAGACGGAAAGAGAAAGTGAAAGTTTGTAGAATTTTTTTGTTGTTATTTAAGGTCGCATAAACATCTAGATATTAGCGACTACTATTGGGTTTCACGTTATGGTAACTGTGAAGATGACTTGATATGGTGATGATAGGCGGTGAAAGGACGAACACAAATACAACCATGCCCGAGGCGAGACTCGAACCCGCGATCTTTCGGTCCGAGTTCGCTGTGACACTACTTCTTTAGCGACCGGGGATTGGCTTGTAGAAGTTTGTTTGGGGTAATAAGTCAGGAATCCATAATAGAGGTGTACGAAGTTCCCCCACAACAGCTTTTTAACATTTTTTTGTTGATAATTCTGTATCATTCAGTTTTCAAAATACTGTTACAGATGTTTTCGGAAGGCTCTACCTAATTAAATTCAGTGCACGTAAATATTTCTTACTTAAAAATTATACATTTAAGTACTAAACCATTTAGAAGGTAACTCTAGAGGGAAAACATTAGGAAATCTATTAATTTTACAATATTTGTTTAATTTAAAATGTCTTTAGTTCTCAAAAGTAAAGAGAAGAAATCTGCTGTAAATCTTTTTTATCCTAAATCTTGTTAAATAATGGTGGCAACATCTGGGCGGATCAGGAGTGACTTTCAGGTCCAAAATGATGTTTAACTAGTAATTAAATACACCCTGGGTTAAAAATATTTAATGCTTGAAATGATTTGGAGCATAAATTCTGTTAGAATGTTGATGCTTTTTACTTCCACGTCACTGGTAACTTGTCTTAACTCGGGAAACATTGTTTTTTTTTGTTTATTTTATTTATTTATGTTTTGCTTTCTTACACTAAATATTTTTATCTGAGAAAAAAACGGTGTTCGATTGTTGTGAGATTCAAAGAAATTTATTGCTAGAATATATGTTAGTTTTTTTACACTTTACATGTAAGCTGTACATGTCTAAAACATCACATTTCTTGACGATCTTTATTCCATCTCTTGCGTGAAGTAAAGTACAATATTTCGTAACACACATGATTGCAGTCTTCTTTTCTTAAATAATAATGTCGGAGAAAACCTAAATATAACTTACGAGATCAGATGATTTGTCACGCAGGATATGTCATGTACTAATGGATGTTTGTAATTAATTCCGTACCTAAAAATAACTTTTCATTAACTTGCATATACACAGAAACGAAAAAAAACCGACGAAGTTTGATTGATGTAAGGATGACAAGCGGAGCGGACCTCAACTTTTTCCGCCGTCAGTGTTGGGCTGAAGGCTGCAGAGCTGCATTAGCTACGGAGCCGAGGCACTTGTCGGTGGGGATGACACATTTACACGAAACGGCGGTGAAGGAGTCCCTGAGATGTCTGGCGCCATCTGGGCGGAGGAAGGGGCGTTCTCTCTCAATGTCCACCTCAACGACCAGCAAATATGTTTTTGCTGAGGGAAGAAACCACTTTTCACTCTTGCGTTGTGTCGGCCAGATCACTCTCATTCCGATCGAAGGTATTCCAGGAGGTTTCATCGGGGTCATCTGATTGCCCCTGCCTCTCAATCCCCTATTCCTTCATTACCAACAAACACACATCCACAAAAATCATTAGTCTTTGCTATGGCCGAAAACGTTTAGCTACTGAGCTAAAATTATTATTCTAGTTATATTAGTGTATATAAAAAACTATTATTCTATTTATATTCATTCTGCTTACATTCGTTCGTTTCATTTCTGCTTATTTTTCACCGTTCCTTTTTTCGTTTTTTTCCTCTTTATATTCCTTGGCATTCTGGAGGTATGGTTTCAAGTTTGTATTTTTAGATTCTTTAAATTTTCCTCGTTTCTGTTATATAGGACTGCTTTCACCACATGGACAGTGTAGAAAAAAATTGCATTTATTTGTTGTTATAGCATTAAGCATTAGTAATTTCTCCAGGAAATAAATGATTTCGACAAATGATGGAGATTTAAAAATGTATGGCGAGGGTATTGTGACGCAAGCAAGATCCTGTAAGTGGAGAATTCATTTTTTGTACAGGATCCACTGACCACTCTAGCCGAATGATTTTAGCAATAGTAAAGATTTTGTGTTAAAATTTGGATCCGTTCGTCAGTTGCTTTTTTTCTTTTCGCACTAGTGGCACTTCACTGTCATCGAAATCTTTCCAAACGGCCTTGAGCTGCTGGAGGATGCTACTTTTAACAGTGACTGCGTAAAAACATGTTTGTATTACTTTTTTCTGCGTATTGTATGTCGGGGCGCTCAAATCGGCTTCTGACAGCGCCGAGACATGTGGCCCCCCAGGAAGATGGGGGGGATGAGGGTGGGGGGCAGGGGGGAGGCTGAGTGCATGTCGGTGCCGTGTGCGCGCGCCCACACGTGTCCTCGCGGGCGGCGGGGGGGGGGAGGGGGCGGTGCCCGTAAGCGGCTTATGCGCCTCTTGCCGCCACCACTGGCATCGCCGCTTCCTCGTCCTCCGTCGCTGCCACCGCCTCCGCTGCCGTCTCCGCCGCCGCCTCTGCCGCCACCTCTGCCGCCGCCTCCGTCTCCGCCTCCGCCGCCGCCTCCGCCTCCACCGCCTCCGCCGCCGACTCCGCCTCCGCCGCCGCCTCCGCCTCCACCGCCGCCTCCGCCGTCGCCTCTGCCGCCGCCGCCTCTGCCGCCGCCGCCTCTGCCGCCGCCGCCGCCTCCGCCGCCGCCTCCGCGCCGCTGCCGCCGCCGTCACCACCGCCGTCGGCGCCGCCACCGCCGCCACCGCCGCCGCCGCCGCCACCGCCGCCGCCGCCGCCGCCGCCGCGACCCTCGCCGCCGAGGCTATACTCGCTTCCTCGCACGGAGGTTTCAGGAGCGGGGAACGGGTTTCCACGACTGCATTGGGCGTTCACTGGAACGATTCGGCAAAAAACAGCTCATTTGCAAGTTTCAGCTGACAAAAAACGATTTAAGATATCCACCGAGCATCAAGGTTTTTTCTCATGTGGGAGGAGGAAATTCGAAGCCGTATTCTATTTGAGGATACATTTGTCCAGCAAAAAGGTTGTCTTCCTCAACTTTCTTTTTGTTTGAATAATTCGTAAATAGCATTATCTCAATGCTACAAAAATGAACAAAAGTAACCCTATCGTTTTCTGACAGATTTTGAATCTATTTTAACTTTTTTAAATTCTATTTAAAAATCGCGATGTATATTTTTAAGAAAAAAAACTTAATTCACCATACCGTACCACGAAGTTTAGAATATTTCTTTTAAACAAAATGCGACATTTGGAGACTGGACAAGTAAATGTTGACACATTTTAATGTCCCTAGGTTTGTTAATACGAAGTAAAATGTGTTTATGTACGTTAATGATACTAAAGCAGTACAAGCAGTACATGCAGTACATGCATATCAGCAGTACACGAAATGGAGAGGACATCGAATTTTGTGTACATGATATTGCTTTAAGTATTGAGTTTCTGTGGTATTCTAAGAGTGAATCTTTTTTTCAGTACTGGCAAATGCTTTTTTGTTGTGTAGATGCCGATTTTCTGTGCTTCTAGAAAAAAATACAGGAATTAGCGTAGCCAAAACTTTGTGTTAAAAATTCCGCTTGAAATATGTATGGAAATAGAAGGCACTGTGCGATGCATCTTACCTAGAAAATGTGAATACAGGAAACGTTCCGTTACATATCTACTCGTAGTAGTTGACCTAATGTTCTCGGCCTTGGCGTCACCCCGGCGTTTATGCGTTGGATTGCAAACTAGCATGTGGTTTGTTTGAAGAGGAAACGAATGGTTGAGAAAAGGATATTTTTGTAGGTAATTGGCCGGTAAAACGACTACTACTAGCGATCAGTGGTTGGCAAAAAGATTGAACTAAAAAGAGCGGGGTTGGTGTCATTGAAGTAAATATAACACTTTCTACTTACTAATTATCTTGGAGAGTCTCGCTAGTGAAAGACGCACTACAGAAGCTATTATCCTCACACTATTTAAAATATCTATTCACCTGTTACCATGTACTAATTGACTCTGTTCATCACGTGTTACTAGTTGATCACTTACTCGAGATATGCTTAATATCAGTACAGTGGACATGAATCGCTCTACGATTGTTCTGCGAAGTACCAAAGCAAATCAAAATTAAGGCATTATTTTTATGTGCATGTACAGTGTTTTATTCTTTTCACGCTCTTAGATGCGGCATGCAGAGCTTTTTCATTGAAATGGGTGCAAAATGGGTGCTCTTTGCCTTCACGGACTCTTTGCAGTCCGGGGTTGTACTCCGCTGATTAGATACTCGTATACGTGGTTGGGGAAAACCCCGGAATCCTTTGGGTAGGCCGGCTCCGGTTCTTTTCATCCAATGGGCAAAGATCACCATCTCCCGCTATAAAAACATGCAGTACACTTTCGGGACTATGACCTTCAAGTTGTCACGCACGGAATCACCAATCAATCAGTCACTCCATTATCCTCCGCCCCCTTTGGCGAGAGCTACCGAGAGAGAGGGTCGTTGGGTGGACGGCGTCCTGCCACGACGCGACTTCCGCCGCCCTCGCTCGTCTAACCGTCCCTAACGGAGCGGCCGAGCTTTGTCCTCATTTAGGCGCACGCAACAATTGAAAGCGCCGCGGCCTTGGAGGACGTCGCGGCGCCCGCGCCCGCGCCCGCTCCGCGCCTGCGCACTGGACGCTGAAGTGGGTCGCTCGCGCCGCGCTGCAGAGGTCGCTGGCACAGGCAGGGCGGCCGCGCTTGGTCCACTGGACCGCCGGCGTCGGAATCGTTGCGCTCCGTTGAGGAAAAGGGACGCGGCGCTAGAGGGAGATCAAACTCGCAATTGGCAGTTTTTCCGTGAACTTAAATGGCGATGTAAGGAAATTATAAATCGATACTTACGCCTTTAGATGGGCTCCACGGAGGTCCACATACGACGCCTAGGGTGCGTCAACCACAAAAATAGCTGGGCCAAATTTTACTATTGGTTCTGGTTGAGAGAACCATATTTCAGGGTACGGCAACCAATTATTTTTTCCAGTGAATTGTTAAACTACAGTTACAACGTTTTTCGACGTATTGGCTTAGGGGCTGTGTCATTCTACTGCCAACTTTGCAATTTGTGCGCATCTTCTAATGTCTGTGTGTTGGTGTCAGGGTTGCAAGGTTGCAACTCGTAGATTATGAGGTCCTAGTTTCGAGTCCCTATTGTGGCGGATTTTCAACAGCAGCTAAGTTCATTTGTGAGTCGTCTCTGTCTCGACGAGAATTCTTAGCCAGCGGCTGCTTTGGTCGTTGGCAGATGAGAGTACTTACAATTCCCTGAAAAATAATTTTCATCTGACTAGATGAGATATTCAAGTTACTTTTTGAAGTCGATCCAATAAATTGTGCAGCGCATATCGAGCCCTGTATCCAATGCAATAACAAGCAATAACGTACCAGTAAAATCTATTTCTCATTGTTTACGGCAACATTACAACAAGAAAGTAATTAATGCAATATTTCATGTGCTCTCAATTATACGTAATGTCAATCATGAATTAACAAAAAAATTCTGCTATTGGTTCATTTTCCTTTTCTTTTGCCAAAACTGTAACACATAGGTTTTCGAAAGACATTTTATCTGCCTGGGGTACACGATTTGTAAATGTTCCATGTTCCCTGTAATAGCTTGTTCTCTAATTAGTAATGTGAGCAAATGAAATGTCTTGACAAAAGACAATTGGTCCCAGGAATTGCATTGCAGAACTGTAGACTCTGCTGTGTTATTCTTAAGCTTTTATGTACATGTGTGGTCGTAAAATAACACGTTGTAGCATTTCCTTATACGAGGGCGGCGTTTGTAAACCGCACGTGGCCACATGGACCCACGCGCTCCACCCACCGGGCATCGCCCACCACGCTCCGCTCTCCACCCACAGCTCACCGCCGGGCATCTCCACCGCCCAAGCAACAGTGGAGAGTGGATGATATGGGATGGCGAGGGATGCAGTACTGGAGGCGAATACGCAGTGGCTTCCCCCGCGCGCGCGCGCGAATTTGTGAGTGTGAGTGTGTGTGTGTGTGTGTGTGTGTGTGTGTATGTGTGTGTGTGTGTGTGGTTTGTGAGTGTGTGTGGTTTGTGAGAGAGTGAGTTAATGGGTGAGTGGGAGGAGGGGAGGGTTGATGGCTGGAGCGGCTGGTGGGCGAAAGGGTGAATGCAGCGAAAGAGGAGGTGGCTTATGTGGGTGGACGGACGGTGGCCGCCGCTGTGGGTAGGTGAGTGGTTGGAAGGGGCACCTGGTGGAATGTGCTGAGTGGTGCGAAACAGAAAGTGAATGGTCGTGTGTGCGAGGAGTAGGGCTGAGATGCCTGGTGGGCGAGTGTGTGTGTGAGTGGATGGATGGGGCGCCTGGTAGGCGATGGGGTGAGTGGAAGAGGACGTGGATGGGTGGTGACCGCCGATGTCCGAGTGCGCGAGGGGAGCGGAGGTAGCTGGTGGGCGAGTGGATGGATGGGGCGCCGGGAGGGGGCGTGGCCGCGCCTGAGCGTGGGGCGAGGGGGGGCGGTGGATGAATTGGCGGAAGGGCGAGCGGCGTTGGTGTTAAGTGTACGCTGTGTCGGGCGTGTGGGCGAACGGGCGAGGCTGTGGGTGGTCGCTTGAGCGGGGCGAGAGAGAGGACCAACGGGAAGGCGTTTATTGGAGCGCGTGGGAGAACGTGCCCAAGGGCGAGCGAGCCAATCCAAAGGCAAGCGGAGGGATTATATGGGCGAATAGAGGAACAAAGTGCCGAGAGTGGTATATTGATAGATTAGCGATTTCGGGGGAGAGGGACGGCGTCGTCGTCGTCGTCGTCGTCGTCGTCGTCGTCGTCGTCGTCGTCGCCAGTCCCGTAAGCATAGTGCATGTTTATTGCAAAGGAAATTGTTATATTTTCCCCTCTGAATGGCTTGACTCAGCGCCGACCTAAAAATCGCCTAGCGTGGTTCTTCCCTAACCAGGTATCACCAACAGCGGGGCACCGCCCCAGCCGGGACAAGTTCTAAGCTCCCGACATGTGTGGTAGTACAGTGCATGCAAGTGTAAGTGTGTGTAAGGGATGATGAAGGAAGGATATCGCGCGGTTCGTGGCACGTTTGTCAGAGTACAGCTCGGGCATGCGCATGAGGTTAAACTGACAAACTTGCCGGGCTCGGAAAATTGCCAAGTTGAGCAGCCGTCCCTTAGAAAAGCCCTCCAAGAATCCGACCTATGTAGCTAGTCGGAAATCTTGCTACCGTAGGACCTTCCGGTCATAGACAATGCAGTAATATCAGTTGATGCCCTGAGCAGTGGTGCGAGGGCGTAGAGATGCAAAAGAGGGGGCGAGAGGGGGTTAAATTGATCAAAGCGAGTGTTTGCGTGGGAGGGCGAGGTGGAGGAGGCCGGGTGGTGAGCGAGCGGGTGAGAGCCGGGGAGGGGGGAGTACCTACTTGCGGTGGGCGGTGGGCGGAGCAGGGCGGCGAGCATGGCTGGGATATTTGGCATTCCTGCGTCAAAGATGGCGTGACCGGCGAGCAGTTGCCTCTCGAGTCGACAAGCGGCCTTTGATTATGAGGCGGCAGCTGCACAATTTCCCGCTGCAGACAGCCGCCCCGCCCCGCCCCGTCCGCCCCCGCGCCGCGAGCGCTCGGAGCTGCAGACGCGCCGCTTCCGCCTCAACGGGATCCGCCGCCGGTGCCCAGCGCCTCCGACTCGGAGCTCGCGCTTTTCTTGTGTGCATTCCCATCAGTGCCGAAACTAGTCAATATTGGGCCCGGGGAAATGTTGAAAAAAAATTAAATTTTAAAATATGTACCTTTTAAGTAATTACTAGAAACTATTTAAGGTAAAAACTAAATTGAATTTTTTTGAAATAACGAGCTAGTTTACCGCGACTTATAAAAGAACGATGACGATTTTCTCGATTTTCTCGATTTTTTTTTTTTTTTTTTTTTTTTTTTTTTTTTTTTTTTTTTTTTTTTTTTTTTTTTTTTTGCAATTTGTTACAATTTTTTCCCGTCAGTCCCATCATGTGGCCCCGGGCGATCGCGTGGTCTGCACATGCCTAGCGCCACTGTGAATCTCATCAGTATGCTTAGCCAGAAACACCGTGTGAAAAGTTATTTGTAATTAATACGTGCTTCGTGTTCGTCTGATGAATTGATGATATCAAATAACTTTTCATGGATTCGTTCTTTCTATTTTTTGACATTGTATATTTTCTCCTTCTTCGTGTTGCTTCCTTCGTGCAATACTATTCATTTAAGATTTCTGTGCAATAGCACTTTGTTAATTTCGGAGTGTTTTTATTGGGGGGGGCGTAACATTTACTTTCCGAGTTGTTTATGTTTAGAAAGGGTCATCAATGAATTCCAAATGAATAATAGTAGTAGATTTCCGGTAAATTGGAAACTCAATCCTTTTTTCAACTCGCACTCAATTTTTTCTGAGAAATAGATTGCTCGATTTCGATTCGATAGTGAAAAATTCAATGTGGACCCTCTTCCGGCATGGACAATGGACAGGAAAAAAATGAAAAGCGGATGAGGATGGAAAACGTGGGATCGAAGACGGGAGAAAGGTGTAACATCTTTATAATGAAAACGCCCACTTCCTGTACCAGTTTCTCACGCTCTGCGTAAACGAGGGGCATTTGTTGCGAATATTAACCAGCGAATCTTCTTGTAAGTATAATGAGACGTACCAGCTTGAGTATCCGTGTATTCTGTCACTTCTTTCAAGTGTTGCGTTTGAAGTGGTCCACACCAGGTTGATTATTTCGTGTTCCGGGCTCATCGAACGGCTTCTATAATTAATCCTGTAAGTTTAGTGGATGTTATATCCTGCACGGTGGCGGTATTCTTCCCGCCTGAAACTTGAGATTTAGCACCGACAGGTAGACAAGCACCTGCATGTCGACTTGCGGTGTTAACCCTCTGCTGGGCTAGCACTGACAATGAGTTCCCGTCTGCTCTCCCGACATGCGTGGTAGTGAGGTGGTCATTCTTCGGACGTCTTGTATGTTTGTGAAAGGGAGATGGAACAGGAGGATGGAGACCAGGATGAGGGAGGAAAGATCGCTCGCAGACCGTGGCCCGTTTGTTCTACCAGCTAGAACATCCGGCCGCTTGAATTGTCGCCCAGACAGTGGTTGAACCAGCCAATTATCGAACTACGATCGGCCTCTCGAAACCTAGTACCTACCGGTCAGAGACGCTGCAGTGGCAAAGCGGTTCCCCTGAGCTCTCTCAGTTGGTGCGCACTCTAGGAAGAGTGGTGCGTGTTCTGTGCCCTCCATTTCGCGCCCATCGCAATCCCCGAGTGTCGTCTCGCAGGCAGTTCCGGGCCGCTCGGCGATCGTCCAGTGCTCCAAACGACTTTATTATGCCGTAAACCTCCGCACGTCCAGACCTCTCCCCACCCCTCCCCCTCCACGCCACGCCCCACTCCGCCCCGCCTCGCTTTACTGCGCCTCGCTTTACTCCGCCTCGCTTTACTCCGCCTCGCTTTACTCCGCCTCGCTTTACTCTGTTTCGCTCCGTTCCGGCTCGCCCTGCCCTGCCCCGCCCGCCCCCGCCACCCTCCACCCCGGCTCCCTTCGCCCCCCCTCGCTGCGCCCCGCCTCACTGCGCCTCGCTTCGCTCCGCCCCGCCTCACTGCGCCCCGCTTCGCTCCGCCCCACCTCGCTCGGCCCCCGCCTCGCTCCGCCCCGCCTCGCTCCGCCACGCCTCGCTCTGGTCCGCCTCGCTCCGCCCCGCCTCACTTTACCCCCCTCGCTCCGTCCCGCCTCGCTCCGCCCTGCCTCGCTCCAACCCCGCCTCCCTCCGCCCAGCCTCCCTCCGCCCCGGCTCGCTCCGCCCCGCCTCGCTCCGCCCCGCCTCGCTCCGCCCCGCCTCGCTCCGCCCCGCCTCGCTCCGCCCCGCCTCGCTCCGCCCCGCCTCGCTCCGCCCCGCCTCGCTCCGCCCGCCTCGCTCCGCCCCGCCTCGCTCCGCCCGCCTCGCTCCGCCCCGCCTCGCTCCGCCCCGCCTCGCTCCGCCCCGTCTCGCTCCGCCCCGCCTCGCTCCGCCCCGCCTCGCTCCGCCCCGCCTCGCTCCGCCCCGCCTCGCTCCTCTACGCCTCGCTCTACCCCTCCTCACTTTACACCGCTTCACTTTAACCCGCCTCGCTCCGCCCAGGCGGGGTAAAGTGAAGCGGTTCGCTCCTCCCCGACTCGCTTTCATTCCGTCTCGCTCCGCCCCGCCTCGCTTTATCCCGCCTCGCTCTGCCCCTCCTCGCTCCGCCCCGCCCGTACTGCCTCTCCCTGCTCCGCCTCGGTTGTGGATTGATATGCTAATGCAAGGAAACAAACGCACGGAAAACGAAAGTGACGGCCACGCCCTGCAAGGCGGCGACGGGGACGAAAGCGAAAGTGAGAGCAGAAGGAAGACAAGAGGAGACGCTTTACTGTACAATATTCGCTACGATCTGGATGCCTTTTAGTTCAAAATTGGACGCGTATATTTTTATGGCGTTACAATTTCTAAAATACTATTTTTAAAGAATAAATGTCATAAATCCTGCCTGACTTCTGTATTCACACACATATTCACGTATCACATTTGAACTCTGTCGATTTTTATAACTCGTGTGAGGATTAATAGTATTTCTGTTTCTTCACATTTTTTTGGTAATTAAGAAATCATTTCCTGTGATACTCGAGGGGCGTTATCCTCTTTCGCCCGTGTTGTCCAGTAAGCATAGTGCCTATGTATCTGTTGTTGATGTGTGATGGTTTTGAGGAGATGTGGGATAATTATTCTTTAAACGTATGTTTACGAACAATCGTTTCATGCTGGTAGCGTGCAACTACTACTATGTACGAATTGAAATGCATGAACCCTTTTTGATTTCTTGTAAAACATTTGTTAAAGGGTGGGTGGATACTAGCGTTCTGGGTGAGGAGAAGAAAAATTAGAAAATTTTGAGCATTTATTGCAGCCTATTCTGTTATTTCTTTCGTTATAAATGATGATCGGGTTATATGTGTTTGTTACAGCTTTCATCGGCTTTAGAACGACATTCATTACTGTGTATGTTTCAGTGGACTTCAAACGAAATATTTAGTTCTGTGTTGCGCAACTGCTGTCATCAGAGTTAGCTTCATGCGCTTTTGTTGCTTTAATTTTCTTCCATTCTATGATAATTTTTGCTTTACACTAAAAAATATAATATTTCACTAAATACAATTTGGTGAAAGTATATTGTTTTATAGTATTAGAAACAGTCATTTATTATATTTATACTTATACCGTGTGAATTGTGGGAATGTTGATGAGCTGTTGATATTTTTCAAGGATTAAATATACATTTTTACGTGAAGTTTAACAGAATATATTGCTTTACTTACCATTAACATCTATATGTAATTTTCAGTTGAGGTGGAAGCGCAGGTTTCAAATTTATTTTGTTGTATTATTCAGTTTGTTTAAACCCACACATGCGTGTAGAATAAACTTTACATCTACCAAACTATAAGTTAACGCCGTTCCGGAAAGCCGTCCTCGGAATGCGGGGAGGGCTTCGCTAGTGTTGTTGAAATAGGACGATCGATTCTTGAGTACCTAGTGCAGGTCGCTCTGCCGTCAGTATCCTGAACGACCTTACTGCGGATGCGGTTCGAGGCCTTCAGTGTCTGCG
Source organism: Acheta domesticus (assembly GCA_031308135.1). NCBI lineage: Eukaryota > Metazoa > Arthropoda > Insecta > Orthoptera > Gryllidae > Acheta > Acheta domesticus. The sequence continues at coordinate 16,980 of JAHLJT010001378.1, forward strand.
AGTGCACGTTTCATTTCCTCTCCGGTTCGTTGTTCCTCTCTAACGACGCGAGTCCCCCGAGCGCCGATCGCACGCCAGGGCAGCTGGCGGATGATTGACGGGGGAGAAACGGAAAGTGCGCGGCGGCGCCCGAGGCCGCGGACCGCGCGTAAGAAAGTAACGCAACGCCGCGAACGCGTAAGACGAGCAGCCGCAGCCGCAGCCGCACCGCCGCTGCAGGAGAAAGGGCAGCGCTAGAAAGTCCCGTCCGCGTCACGCGCTCCTTGGTATGCCAGCGTCACGCCGCGCCGCGCCGCGCCGCGCGTCTCCTAGCACTTGACGTAAGCCGACGCGATTCAAAAGAGAAGCGGAACTTGTCAATTGCATCGTCACTTCGGCTTTTTTTTCTTGTTGGAATCGCTGCTCGTTTATTCGTAATGGATCCTATTTGGCGACTTGAACGAAGTTGAATTATTTTCAACTTCGTACTGTTATATGATTGGTAGTGATTCCGGATGTGTCAACTACTGAGGCCTTTAAACCCGAAAGTATAGTGCATGTGTTTTTTTTATTTGGAGGAAGCGGTGATCTGCCCCCGTTGGATGGCGAGACCTGCCGTCGACTAGCGGGGGTTTCCCTAACCAGGTATATCCCACTAGCGGGGCACCGCCCCTGCCGGGACAAGGTCTAATCCCCCGACCGGTCTCCCGGCATGTGTGGTAGTGTAGTGCATATTAATATGTGTGTGTAAGGGGTGAGGATAGAACAAGGAAGAGGAAGGAAAGACCGCGCGCGGTCCGTGGCCCATTTGTGAGGGTACTGCTTCGGCATTCACCTGGTGTTGATCGGAGAAACCACGGAAAACTATCGATCAGAGCAGCTGACTGCTAGTATTCTCCTCCAGACAGCGATTGAATTCCACCTAGCTGACAAGATAGTGTCGAAAATGCTGCCGCCATCGGGACTCGAACCTAGGACCTCCTTATCAGAGGCACTGCAGTGACATCAGTTGACGCACTGAGTCACCTCGCCCGGTACTGTTATATGGACGGAACAAACAAAACAGAAGTAGAAAAGCTACTTATTAACTGCCAGTGGCCGTGAATGATTTAACAGTCCGCTGTCCGTTACGAACAATCGAAACAAAAGAGATGTAGCTAAAGATGACATATTAGTATACTTATTTCAAGAAATGCTATTTGTTTATATGATTTATTTTACTGACGCAAACTACTAATGTAGTACAGAGAAAGTACTGTAAAACGGGATTTAAATAGCCACCAATGGTTCCGGCAATAATTGGCCGTTATAGAGGTAGCAGCTTAGCCAAGGTCATGAGGTTTCTGGAACCGTAAATCAAATGAAGTTGTGCTAACTACTAGGAAATAAAGTAAGTTTTAATTCAAAATGTTTATTTAACTTAAATGACAAAATACGATTTAAACAATGCATTTAGGATGATTTATCTCTTCTCGGCTACATCAAAACACATCCTTGGCTTGTCACTCGTTATCTTAATTGAGATATTCACTTCCCTCGGCAATCGTCTCGGTTAACAAGCTTCAACTGTCTGTTGTTTACTATTTATGAGTATAATGGTTTAAATAACTATAGTGATTTTGTTCATTTAAGGAACGGTGTTACTATGAAGTTCAATTCACAGTATTTGAAGACCCCGTGTATTATTTACGTCGATTGAAAAATTTCCCAAGAATTGTTTCGTAGAATTACTTTTTAGATATATAGTAATTGCTTCGCCATCTTGAAATTTGTGTATGGTGAATCTGTAACAGGCTTTTAATTGATTTTAATTTGTATTTCAGGTAAGCTGTTTCACCTTACTGTGCATCAGATGTTCCAGTGTCGAATTCCGTGAGTACATTTGTCTCCGTTCACTTTTTTTGTATATCTTGGGATTAATTTCTGGCAATTTGTACACTTGATATAATGGATACACAGAATTTTGAATCTTTTAATCTTATGGTAGATCGTTTATGAAAATGTGTGCTGACTGTACATTGATGTTTTTAAATACATGATGTAAGAAGAAGCGATGAATATGGCGGTTATTCATTATCAATTATTAATATTCCAGATCTATGTACGTGCAAGAATTATACATTATTATTAATTATAATTTATAATATATTATCAGTTCCTTGCTGATCGGTCGTACATATTTGAGTGATAATTCCATAGAATCTTAATAAAAGTTTTCTTGCCAAGTCACTTTCTTGGTTCTTTCATTAACTGGGGAACTTTGTTCGTACTCGTTGACCTTCGTTGACCGGAACGCGAACTCAGTGTTCCTCAAAGAAAATTCCTGGGATGTCTTCCTCCGCGAGTCATCACCGCTAGCTGCGGGTGTTAGCGGCCGCTGATCGTAGAAACCACTTGGCCGTTGAGCAATATATTTCCAAATGATGCGATTGGCAAAGTTCTTCGATCAAGGCATGTCCTCCAATTCCCTCACGACTGCGAAATACTTCAGCCTCGCGTCTGTCGTTATTGCCATACTTTTATTCAATTGGGTCGACGATAAGTCTTATCGGACTTTAGTTGACCCTGGTCGTCAAAGCAGTTAATTGAAAACCGAAAATTGTTTATGGCAATGATGCCTAATGGATTTCGTAATTGAAATCAAGTGCGAAAAAATAATAAGAAAGATGGTCACGTTTGACTGGTTGTTTAGCCGTTTATGGACTTATAGCTTGATTGAAGATATGTGTAATCTTTCGGCTCAGTTCAAAGCGTTCTGCGTCAAAGATGATAAGAGCTCATTTCTACAGTAAAGAAGCATGGAAATGAACTTGAACTAGGAGTGTCGTATTCATTTGTAAACGGACGATAGGTTTTATTTCTATGCACATATAAGGCATTGTTTCTGTGAAAACATGTCCAACATATGAACGAGGCAGTTCAGTTTTTTATGTATGTAATCTGAAATCGATGCATTATATCGTCGTGTTTCAATACATAATTTGTTTCTTTTTTTCTTCTTGTTTCTTTTGCGTTTCTGTTTGCGCAAACTGAATTTTCGTTTTTGAAACCGTCTTCAATTTCTTTAAGCAAGCTATAATATTATTTGTAGTTAAATTAACGTGAGTGCTCCTTGAATCGTTCATAGAGCCTACGATTTTTCAGTGTAGTATCTCATTAATACAAAACTCTTTTGTTCTAATCCGGGAGCGATAATCGGACAGTATCTAATTCTCCAGCAATTCAGTACGAAGGAAAAAAATACGGATTGAATTGGGTATGGTATTATTCATTGTATGGTTTTGAACTCAGAAATCTCTACAACCTATTTCCTTTTTTAAATAATTTTTAATAAAATAAAAACATTGTTTTGGATTTTTCACATGGAACAATACTTTTTGTAACATTCATTTACGTTATTGAATTGTCGCAGTTCGAATTTGATTAATATTATTTAGGCGGAGATGATTTGGGAGAAATCCCTAAAATAAGTAAGAGCGGTTTTGGTGGAAACTGATATGCGAGAACCTTCTCTTTTCCTAAGAATCCATAAAACCTCTAGATATCACTTGACTTAACAGCAGCTCCTTCCTTAACTCCCTACTGTCCATAAGAACTCTTTCTTCTTAGGTATTCACCATTATCCAACCATCCACTAAATAATTTCACTTCGCTCCTACAAACTCCACTTTCGCCGAACCCTAATAGGATAATCCTGAATTACTATAGTAAAATTCTCTGTAACTAAACAAAGGAAACCACATTAAAGAACCGAAGACTAATCAGTGAATTTTTCGTTTCTAGCTTGGATAGTCATGATTAGAGTCCGGATGTTTATGACCTAAAAATGTTAGAAATATGCAAACATTTATGGCCAAATAAAATACGAAAGTGTGACCCATAAATATGACTTAAATAATTTTTGGTTGTATTTTCGAAACTTTCAAAATGTTCCCGCTGTTTAAGTAACCATTATAATGAAAATATTCTTTTAAAATCTAGCCCATTCACAATTCACACCTTCACCTTCGGCACCTCGTGAAAAACAATTATACTTGCTAAAATTAATAAATGTTATGGAAGCGGTTGACCTTGGCACAAAACCGGACAAAACTAAACTAACATTTCCTTCGCATCTGGTGCTTTCTACGCTTTCTTTCCCTCCATCTAAATAACTTACCCTCCTAATTCACATACATACGACTATATATTTATAGAAAGGGCAGCCAATTATTTACAACAAAAAATATAAGAAATTACATAACAATTAGAAGATATGACAAATATCTTTGAGATGCTGCCCGCAAGTATGCCAAAATGGAATCAAAAAGATAAAATATGACAAGAAATATGACCATAATATGAACTATTAACGGAAAATGACCAGGTTAAAAAAGCCAAAATGTGTCTTTATATGACACAGGAAATTTGCATAATTTTAGCCATTGTAGATGAAATCACGGTTATCTTAGATTCTGCATGGAAATAACACAAAGAAAATATATATGACATGTCATAAACATCCGAGCCCTAGTCATGATAGTTAGAAATGACTTAGCATGATAGTTAGCAATGGCAACATTACCTAAGGCTAAACATTCTTTCACCGTAATACTTCAGTTTTAGCCGTGAAGCTACACACTTCGGCGTATGAAAACCTTCCGGCGACTGCAGCCACGAGGGCCTTTCTGTAAAAGTCTCATCTCAAATAGGTTTCTGCATATAATTACATGAATCTGAATTGTTTGTGTGGTAATGCTGGCTGAGCAATCGACCACGTGTTGTTCATACAGTACTCCTGCCCCTGGAAGTGGAAGTGCAGTGTTGACTTGGCCGGAGAGAAACCAGTGATGTAACGCAGGCGCGAGCGGCCAGTGCCCTTCACCATGACGAGCGCCTTCCGGCGAGGGCTTTGGGGATTTGACTTCTATTGGGGGCGATAATCGGATGGAATGTGCAGGGCGGGGCGACCGCCCTTCGTCCCCCCACCCCTCCACCCCCAACCCCTTGGTCGTGCAGTGGAGAGCGGAAGCGGCCATGTTTCGATCACGTTTTCTCAGGAAGTGCAACAAAATGAGTCTCCCGCTTCTTTTCGTTTTCTTACCCGTATTCTTCTCATCTTTTCTTTTGCTTCTCGGGAAGTTTAGCCAGGAACCACGCGCCAATTCCAATAGTTATCCTTTGATGGTTTTTGTTTTTCCTTCCCACACTCCGTCATCCCTTCTCTCTATTTCTTCCTTACCCTCATCTTACCATTTTGCATCAATTTTCTTTTCTCTTATGCTCTGAAATGCTTTCATATTTACCAATTTCTTTCTAAAGACATCAGTTGCAGAGTTTATTCACCTGAATATAATTTCCTTCGAATTTTTTTAACCTCTGCTATTAGTGCAGTTGTAATTCATTATACACTTCAGTAATACAGTAAGTTGAACATAAAAAAACTGTTAGGAACAGAAAAAACAGAATCCGGACTGATGAACACTGTTGTTTTCCTGGTTTCAAATTGAATATTGAAACGTTTACTTGTTAAATAGCTTATTACTTGCTTCACTGAGGAATTTATTATCATGAGATAATTGCTGAAGATTGGAGATATTCAGTAAGAGAATTTTCGTATTACAAATGTGTTTAATGTAAATAAACATATACGAGGTCGAGCACATCTGCTACTCAAATGCTAATACAGCGAATTCAGGGTTTTATAGAAAGTTGTCGGCTACTCCTGCCGCAGCAGCAGAGCCCAGCCAGAGGTGGCGTCGATCGGCATATAAACGATTGAACTGTCATGACCCGGACGTAGAAAAACGTTTTTCTCTGAATGTGGGTCTTTTCATTCTTTATTGACACAACTATGGAGATCCTAAGAGAAGATGTGGGAGTATTTCTGGGCAAAGAGCTCAAAAGTTCCCGATCTCAGTTCAAAAATATGTTACCCTATTCGCCACTTATTTTTCATCTATCGAACTTGTAGTGTAGAATGGACGTCTCTAAAAAAATTATTTAGAACATGTATAACCGCAATGGAAGGGAAAACAATGGAGAATAAAACTAATAAAATGTGCTTATTATATTTATTATATTAAAATACAATTGCAACCTACCAAGAAGAATTTATCCTACATGTACGTAATTCTCAATATTCACATGATTTCTCACCGTTATTTCGTGCTAACGCTCAAACGTCCCTAACATTGTTTTCCTCACTTTTACGTCAATTTAGACACGTCTTATCTTTTAATGATTGTGGAAGTTAACACTATAATAAACAGTCGCACTGTGAGGGGAAATGAAAAGGTTTGCATTGAAATCTAAAGATGTATCTTTTGCTGTATTTGCGTGTTCATTTTATTTTTCCACCTCAAGTACTCTTCATAACTTTCTGTAGACCTGACGACGTATAAGTCATTCGAAGCGAACAGACCACACTTTCTTGTAATCGCTCTTCGCGAGTGAATGGGCTGCTGTTGGTGCGTGATGCGTACACCTCTTGTGTGCGTGTTTCAGTGCTATGTTCCTCGGGAACGTGAGGCAGGGAATCTCGTGGGGGCGAGCGGAGAAGCTGTCTGCGGCGGAGGGCTGTTTGAAGAGGACTCGCCGCTGTCCTCGCTGCCAAGCTCAAACGCTCTTCCCGCCTTCTCCCACTTCCTCACCCGCTCACAGTCCTCAACGGCGCCCAGCCCTGCCTCCACCACCTGCTTCCGCTCCAGCCCCGCAGCCGCCGTCTGGAGGAGAATGCTAGCGGCCGACTGATCTGATCTGTATTTTCCGTGTTTTCTCGGATCAACACCAGGCTAATGTCGGAGTAGTCCCTAACAAATAAGCCATGAACCGCGCGCGATCTTTCCTTCCCCTTCCTTGTCCTACCCTCACCCCATGCTTACACATACCACACACTTTCACACTTACACTCATGCGCACTACACTGTCGGGAGACCACTCAGTGCTAAGAGCTTATCCTGTCTGGGGTGGTGCCACGCTGATTAGAGAGCTCAAAGAGGAGAAAATCCCAGCTATCCGATGTAGGTCGGCGCCGGATCTCGCCATCATGCGGGGAAGATCATCGCCGTCTCCCGCGATGAAAACATGCGCTACTCTTACGGGGGCCGGTGGCCATAGCTGTTGACATCCCGGAAACACGAATCAATCAAACTGTACATTGTTCAGATTCGGGCCCCGCTCCGACGCTCACCCGACACCCAACCGACCTCTCCGACTTCGCTTACCTGAACGTTTAGAGTAGATATACTGCGATATCTATGCGGAGTGACAGCGAACGTATGTAAGCATTCTGTTGTCTTAGTTGCCGCCGCTGAGCCCTGTCGTGGGCGGCCGGCCGTGAGGTCTGAGCGAAGGGTCAGGGCGAGGATGAGCCCGATGTTTGCCTGCGAGAAGGGACAGGTATCGCTGGCTGTCGAAGGGCAGATGCCATAGGGCGGCGTCTGTTTATTCCCGCCCGAGCGACGCACCCGCGGCGGGGGGTTTGTGTGGGAGATAAGGGTACGTCACGCCTCCCTTCAAAGGGCGCCCCCACCCGCCGGCCCCAGGGGCAGGGGGAATGTTGAAAGTGGTCCCGAAAATTTGTCTTTGACCTCACATTCCCCGAATGTCTATGTTGATTGTCAAGTCATCTGGACTTGATTAGAAAAGCGACATTTTTTATGAGTGTTCGAATTCACGACTATACTATAATTCCAGGAATAGTTAATGGGTGGTGATCCCGTAATTAAACTACTAGTTTACCAACATTTCAGAACTTTATTGTTCCCTCCTCAGGCTATGGGAGACATAATTAATGTTAATATGTTGGTAAGTTACAGAGTTGGATAGAATGCATAAAAATGATATACTATACTTGAAAAACAGGCACTGTAATTAAAATGAAATTAATTTATGCTAGATTATGTAACGGAGATCTACCACACTGAGGTTGAATATGTATATTTTCATTTTTCCTTTCAGAATATAAAGTCAACAGTGACAACTGGGAATTTAATTAAGTTACCAACATCCATTGCAAAACTAGTAGAATTTCTTAAAAACCTAATTTTCGTGGTGAACTTTCAGTAAATGCGCCTGTTAACAGTCGATATATTATTGGAACTTTCGTAGTTTTTTCTGCCTTTAAAATATGAGATTAAAGACTATTCTTAAACACATTTATATTCAGAATGTGGCTTCTGAAAGAATCTACGTGAAAATTGAAGCTTCTTCATTTTTCAATTCACAAGAGCGATGCAGAAATCTTTCCTGAAAAGCGAGATGGTACAGTAAGAGCCCCTATTTGTACGTCGTGAATTGTATTATTAGAAGCACTACTTTTGCCATCTTGTCATTTTTGCCTGAATCATGTTGAGTTAGGGTTTCCCGTTCACGCTCCATTTGTAGCCTTTTCTTCTCGTTGCCGACGAGTAGGGTATTTCTGATAGTACTGATTCGATTCCGGATTAGATTATTTTATTTCGAATCCTATGGAATCGGTATTCGATTCCTTTGCTTCCGATTCTTACTGGAATGGATTCGAAAATGTCGAATCGAATCAAATGACTACTTTGATTTATTCCACTTCTCACTAGCAAAGAACATTTAATTTACAGCAGCAGACTCAATATACTAAATTATTACACAGTATATATAGAAAAATAATTCACTCAACTTGGTGATTGACGGACAAAATGAGTACATGGATTTAAAGGTTTAAGAATAATTTTGAGACAAAATTAATTTTGAGTATGCTTGAGCTCCATTTAGAGTAAAGAAAGTGTCATAATTCAAATCAATTCCTTATAGAGTGGATTAGGGAGTTTTTGCCACCTCGAACGTTGAGCACTATCGATCTACGCATGACAGATGTACTAAACTGATGCGAAACTTGAACTATGCATGAGCAGAAGATCGATAGTGCTCAACGTTGGAGGAGGCAAAACTCCCTAATCTTTTTCTTTTGATTCGATTCTAGAATCGATTCCAAATATTCGATTCCGGAATCGATTTTTTTTACAGGAATCGAGCGTCACACCCACGAGTGTTTTGTGCCTTGTTCGAGGAAGTTCCTGCCTCGCGTGCGCCTGCTCAGGGCCTCCCCTCCCACTTCCCGCATCGCCGCGCCGCGTTGTCAACACGCGCCCTCCACTTCTCCTTTCGAACGCCGCCACGTCACAGTAGCCTTCCCAGAACCCACCTCCCTCCCCACCCAGCAAGTTCAGTCGCAATGTAAACAATCTGCTTTGCGATTATTTCAATAACGGAAGTGACACATCCCCAAGAAATGCAATTTTTTTCAGGAAGCGACAAAATCCCAAATTCAATGTATTTTTTCAACCCCAGATTCAGTTTTCAAGTTATAATGATTATTATTAATCATATAATTATAATATAAGTTCCATATAAGCGTGGTGTAATTCATTAACTGATTTTTTAATCATTTAATAATTATTTTAAGAAATGCTGAATTTAAAATGGCGCTGTAATAACATTTTAAATTCATCCCATGTTGTATGGATGTTTTATTTGTGACAAGCATTACCCAAGACTAAAAGAAGTTTGCGTCTTATTAAGCAAATAATTTTTCTTTAGCCAAAACGAAATTACGCACTCCTAGTGAGATATCACGGAACGTGTTATGTGGGAAGTGGGTGTTGATTGTGCTTTCAAGAATTTTGAGAACGTTACTTTTATTTTACTTAGAAGGAAATACTTGGTCCCTCGAATCACAATTGAATGGGATATTTTTGAAAATGTCACATTTCCAACAACTGTTCGTGCACGCCGGTGTTGGAAAAAGCCCGGAAAAGTGGCCTATTCGAAGTAAACAACAGAACCCATTGGTGTTTAGATTATATGATGTTTTCAATATAACAAAGCAAAAAGCATATTCCGAATAAAATGATAAACTCAACCAAATTTCACTAAGATTGGAGATCGGCCTTTCGAATAACAGGTTCAGTTGCTACACTTCGGTTTTTCTTTCTTGGCGCACGGAGGTGTGTCAATAAAATGGAATATCTCACGGTATTTCGCATTGTTCTCAGTTGTGCCGCCAGGAGACGCACGATCGCGACTGTATCGAGCAATGGTGGCGATCATGCGACTCCTGGCGACACAACGGAGAACGACGCGAAATACCGTGTGATATTCCATTTTATTGATACACCCCCGTGCGCCAGAAAGAAAAACCGAAGTATATACTGCGATTTCTGTAACTTTGTCCCTCACGGCAACTCAAATCCAATCTTCGCGATGGAATTTGTCACGGCATTTCGCGTCTTTCTCGATCTTGAGGTAGAAGTCGCATGATTGCAAACATTGCTCTATACAGTCGCGATCGTGCGAAATCTAGCACAACGACTGAGGAATATGCAAATGCCGTGACAGATTCCATCGCGAAGATGGGATTTGAGTTGCCTTGAGGGACAAAGTTAGAGAAATCGCAGTATAGTACATAGCTCCAGTGGGTTGTGCTGAGCGCAGCTGTGCGTCTGCTGTGGCGTGTGGTTGGAAGGGGAGGGGTGGGGCGAGGCCTTCGTGGAAGCGGCGCCTGGCACCGAGTGGCGCCGACCGCTGCCCGCCCACGCGGCCACCACCCGGCGCCACACCTCCACCCACGCTCCGATTACACGACTGTTTTATAAACAGTACGCCTGTACTGTTTCTTACTAGGGGCGGATTTGATGACCTAAACCATCGCCAAAAATTATCAATAAAATGCTCTTAAAATGTTTTCAATATGCTCTAAAACAAAAAAAAACAACAACAAAAACATTAAAAATTTGTTCGATGCACAATTCAAGCTGTTGGAGATGTTACTGACGTGATCGAGGTTTCTTCTTTTCGTTTCAAGTAAACACAGCTTGCTATTTTTTTATTTGGACTATTCTTTGCCAGGAGATCTGTCTTTATGATCACAAAATCGGCCGACCGAAAATAGCGCTGATTAGCGTCATAGGAACATTAGATTACGTACTCAAACGGCTGACTTACAATTTGTGAAGGAAACAATCGAATAGGCTATTAGACAATTCTGGGGAGAACATTTTGTTGCAACACCTGTAAAAATTATTTGAAGTAAGTACCATTAAAATGGTATTAAAACCGATAAAATCAGCGAAAATGGCTTTAAAAATGACGAGAATGTAAGAAATGGCTTATTAGCGGAAATGAACAAAACATCATATAAATGGGTCATTTCCTTTTGTCATAACATAAAATGATTGTGTGCTACAATGCATTGTTCTAAAGTGAAAAGAATTAAAATGATGTTTTCATTAAAATCCGCCCCGTTTTAATCACCATGTTATAAGTATTTACGTACTTTAGGCTGCCTCTTATTTTTGATGTCGCATTTCTTGGTTAGTGGGAATTCTTCACAATTCACCTTCTTTTGGTTAGAATCCACCAAACGCGGATTTTGAACTGTATCATTGTTAAGAGTGTCGGGACGGGACCCGGTTTTTTTGACGCCGTATGAGTCGAGGCCTGTGTCGTTGAGGATTCCAGAGGCCATATGCTTGAGCGGTCCAAAGAAATACGAGGAACAGGAAGCGAAAATATTCAATTTAGCCGGTGTTCTAGATTGGATTCGACGGTTTCGGATCCCATTACCATAGAATAACCGTTCCCTTTGAACGCAATATTTGGCAGCATGGTGGAGACGTGTCTTAAGACTCTATTGATAAGTTTGAACTAGAAAACCACGGAAACGGATTTTCGATATTTCAGTAACAATTTCGCTCGTAATTGAGTTATATATAATGAATATTCGTAATTGAGGGCATTGCAAATGGGGGGGATACGCCCTGAGACCAATACGCAGCACTTCTCTTCACTTCACGTCACGTCACTTCCTCGACCTCTTTGGATTCGTGCGCGCAGAAGAGCCCACGCGAGGGGACGCGCAAGAAAGCGGGCTTTGCAGCTCCGCTTACTTTCTGCGCATTTCGCGTCCTCGCGGCTGCAGCCTTTGCGCTGTCTGCCACCGGCAAGGATACGAACGCGCCTATTCGATAAACAGGTACTGTTGCATTATTTTTATTCTCAAGGCTCCTTGTAAAAGCACCTGCTTATTTTCTCTCTCCACGTCGCCGTCATTGTTTTCCGGTTCATTATGTAATCGTTCGATAATAGTGATTGCTTTGTGATTTGCGTGTGGAACGGGGCGATCCGCCCTAATAATGGGTTGTTCCAGTTTTTTGGGGAGAGGAATTTGTGCGGTAGCAAAAAGAGCGGTTGGGGGAGAGGGAGAAGTCGAGGCGTTTGGCGAGGGGGCGTGGCCGTCAACCACCGCAAGTCACCACCCCGAGGCCTCCTGGGGCGAGCAGCGAGGGTCGCGGGCGGGCCAGGCAGGGGCGTGTAGCGGCGGAGAAGAGTATGGTGGAGGGGCGTGGCGGAGCAGTGCGCTACCGGAGGCGGAGTGTGATGGAGTAGGGGGCTGTAGCGGAGCAGAGCGTTGCGGAGGCCCGGCATGGTTGGTTTTGATTGATCCGTGATACCATGCGCGACAACTGCTGAAATCGTTAGCACCGCGTAAGTGTTGTGCGGGTTTTATCGCTGGAAAGTGGCGGTGTCCTTCCACAGGTGGATTACAAGGTCCGGCGCCGACCTACACGGCTCCCAGCGGGGTTTCCCTAACCCCATATTCCCATCAGAGTGGCACACCCCATCAGAGACAAGCTCTATGCTCCCGAGTGGGGTGATAGTGTAGTGTATGTTGGTGTGTGGGTAAGTAAGAGGTGAGGATAGGACAAGGAAGAAGAAGAAAAGTTCACGCGCAGTCCGTGGCCCGTTTGTTAGGGTACTGCTCCGGTATTCGCCTGGTGTTCATCGGAGAAACCACGGAAAATACCGATCAGAGACGCTGGGCCCTAGAATTTTCCTCCAGACAGCAGCTGAATTCGGCCTAGCTATGCAGGTAGTGTCGATAATGTTGACATCTGGAACACCAGGACCTCCCGGTCATGGTCACTGTAGTGACATCAATTGATGCCCTTAGCCACCTAAGCCGTATGGTGGAGCAGGGCGGAGGTGGAGAGGAGGAGCAGAGCTTGGGGGAGTAGTGCGTGACGGAGCAGTGCAGAGCGTAAAGGCGGCTCCACACATTCGCTATTCGGCGAACAGCGAGCAACCGCTCGCCGAATCCCGAGTAGTGTGGATGAGTCCCTGCTATTTGCCGAATGGTGAACATTCGGCGCTCGCCCTACCCTCCGCGTGTCGGTCTTGTGGACGCATCAAAGGCAGCGAACATTCGTCTCGACACATCAACTGGTCGGGATTGGGCGAGCTGTAGCTCGCTGGTCGGCGAATGCCGAATGTGTTGAGCCACCTAAACGCAAGCGAGGCATGGTTGTTGGAGGCGGAGGTAGGTGCAGTGCGGGATGTAGCACGCAAGCGAGGCATGTTGGTTGGAGGGGCGAAGGTAGGTGCAGTGCGGGATGTAGCACGTCGTGCCTGAGCGGAGCGGGACGTGGTAAAGTGCCGCGCGGCGGTGTTCACCGGGGAAAACGTGCTGAGGTGGGCGGAGAAGTGCGCGGAAGCCGGTGATGAGATTTAGGATGTCTCACAATGGAAGAGAGGAGACGAGACGAAAGCAAGAGAGATGTAGCGATTTCGTTTGATGCGCTCTTTACAACGCGAATGTGTCCCTCCGTTTAACTGCCAAGCGCTCCTTGGTACTTTGGTGAGAAAAGATTACGGCAAATCGAAAGAGTTACGAGAACAGAATAAGAAGAACATAAAACGTAAAGGGAAGGTATAAGGCCACTGAAAGTAAAAATAGGGAAATACGGATCATAATATTCAAAAAAGGAACACCGCAAATAAGTCAATTTTAAGCAGTAGCGTTACGTGTCTCTTTCTGTTACAAACAGAGTGTCAGGCGTTGAGAATCTGAGTCTCGTACGATTCGTAGCATGGTTACTTTTGCTCTCACCTCACGTTACTTCACGTAAGCGTTAAAAAAAGAAAAGGCTACAACGCAACACTTTTTAATGGCACTAGGCACAAAGCCTACCTTCGTTTACGACGTATTATGAAAAGAAACTCATTATTAATATGCGTACTTTAGATCTCTTGAAAATTATTTTTTACTAACACTCGCAATAATTCACTAATTATGCAATTGAACGTAGAATGCAATGCCATTTGAATGCAAAAGGCCACGTAAGCTCCTCGAGAGCCCCATGCGGAGCGGCCGGCGCGGCACGGCGCTGCGCGGGGCGGCGGCGCAGGGAAAGTCGCCAGTGACCGGGCGGCGGGCGAGCGCGGCGCGTGGCTGCAGGTAGGAGGCTCCGGCCCCAGCGCCCGCGGCGGCGGTAAGCCGCGCCACCCCCGCCCCTCCCCGCCCCTCCCTCACACAGCGGCGCCGCCAAACTTCTCTCGGGGCGGCGAGACACCGGTGGTACTAGACCTTGCGCCGTCGATGCACGCTGCAGCCCTTGGAAAGAAAGCGAGACGAAATCACTCCTCAGTCGGGGCGGTTATGTCGGGTTTCCATGCGCTCTACTATTTCGTCATTATTTCCGTAAGTGTAGTGCATTTTTGTGGTGGGAGATGGCGGTGATCTTCCCCCGTTGAGATCCGGCTCAGACCTACCCGTCGGCTTGCGGGATTTTCCTCAACCGGTATCTCCCACCAGCGGGGCACCTCCACGACGGGACAAACTCTGAGGTCCCGACGGGTCTCTCGACATATGTTGTAGTGTAGTGCATGTGAGTGTAAGAAATGTGGGTAAGGGGTTAGGATAAGACAAGAAAAAGGAAAGGAAGATCGAACGCGATCTGTGACGCGTTCGGTTGGGCGCTGCTAACGGAACTGTGGTGGCGGCAGTTTCATAACCTGTGCGAGAGAGGCTTGACAAGCACCGCTTGTGTATGAACGAGCCACATTACTGTGTGTTATGACACCCCATCCTCCTTCAAGTGGGACTTGCAAACTGGCTAGCGCGATTGTAAATATGTTGCAGTAGCATTGTTCTCTCAGTGGATCAAATGAAAGGCGATCAATTTTTAGTAGAGGGCTCGAAAAATCTGGAAAATAACGGACCATTGTAATTTTTCCCCTTACTATTCTGAAGCATCGAACTGAAGTTCTATTGTGAAGACGAAGACTATTCTGAAAGGAAGCACCACGAGGTTAGTTTGCAGTCTGAAGAGCAGAAACAGTGCAATTGATACCGTGATTGATTACGACTAATACGACGATGGAGATTGTTTTTAGTGGCCCAGCATCCTCCCCTCCCACTCTTATCTTCTCTCGGCGCTGGCTGTATCGTCTCCATCGTTCGTGTTTCGGCGCAAATATTAGCACTTCTCTCAGCGCATCGCGCGAGGAGGGGTTTCGTCGCGGGTGCAGGGCCAAGAAAAAGCGGGTTGTCAGGTCAAGGAGGGCCAAGGAAGCTGTCAGAAGATGCGCCCACGATTTCCCTGTCCGCCGACAGTGCTATCAGCCAGCGACTGACAGATCTCGAATTCTCAAGGCAATTTCCAAAGAAGATAATTTAAAGTATACTGCTTTACACAAAGAATATAAGCCTAATTGTAATTTAATAATAATACATAATGTATTCAAATAATAATTATCCTCAAATAATAATTTAAAATAATTATTATTTTAAATTAGAATCTAACTTTCCATTAGTTATTATAATTGTTTTTCTTTCTCCCGAATCAGTCCATTGAAATAATGTGAAGTACTTTGCGATTTTTTAAAATTTTGTCATTGTGATACAGTTTTCTCTTATGCTTTTGCTATTCGGTCCTTTTATTCCTCAGTGGCAATTTATTCCAGCTTGTTAAATATGCTGTATGTAGAGGGACAGTACTTGATATGAAATGGCATTGCTGAGGCGTGGGCGTGGGAACGACGGTGTGTTCCCTTGTGGGGAAGAGGAGGAGGAGGTCGCGTTGTTCGAGGTGGATGGCGTATTCACTCTCATACATATCATGGCATAGAGCGTATAAGTTAGCTGACAAGTTATTGAAAGGAAAAAGAGAACAGTAACATCTTTTTCCAGTTCTCCTCGTATGCTCTTAATTTTTCAACGGGTTCTAGTTGGGCATGTTTAGATAACATAGTGCTGAACATCAGTGCTTTTCCAGAACCGATTTATAGTTCTGTATCGCGATCGTTTCATCTCCTGTTCCCCAAGACTTCTCTTGTATCAGGTCAATGACCCTAGTAACTACGATCAAACATCTATTTCCTTGTACAGGAAACCAGCTATCTGACACGTCCTACATCCCTATCTTGTTTCCGGAAGAGATCGCTCTGCTCTCCAACAGTTTCGGGTTCTGTAAATCACCGTGAGGTCGTTTATGGGGTTTTGAATGTGTAGAAATGCTATCTGGCTCCTTTCAACCCTTCATGTATAAAATACTCAATAAATTTGTTCAGAAAGACGACTCACTATGTTTTGGTACTTGCTAACCTTATTTCAGCTTAGGAGCTGTTTTTTGAGTCAGTGAGGCTTCGTTCGAGCTACAGAAGTGAGAACATCGATATCAGGGTGCAAACTTCTCTGTATAAATTATGATCGCCAGTGTTGTTGAATCATATATTACAATGTGTCGTGCGTCACCTAATTGGGCATGCAAGAAATGTACTTGAACATTTTCATTAAACTTTGGGTAAGTGTTTTTATACCGGTTGGGACAATAGTTGCGAGGAAATGTCTCCGTGACCTCTGTTGGGCTTGATGTCGGTCGTGCAGTCCTTAGCCTTCCCGGCTGAGCTGCCTCTGGAGCCAACGTGAGTTCCCGTAATTTAACTCGAGAGCATAATGACTTTTCTTACTCGTCGACGTGCAGCGAATGAACGGACCTGCGTGTTCCATTAACGAAATTACTCCGAGTCAAATGCATAAAGTGTTTCGAAACGGACACCCGCGACGAGAGGTTGTGTCCAGCGCGCTCCACATTTCCTTTCGCTTGTGCTCCGCGGCCAGTGACTTCTACAAGTGGAGAATTTGTCCTACGGGAACGAGAGGTTCCTGTCTGCATCCACTTCCAATCTGTTGGTTCCGGGACATTAGTTTCATTACGCGAATGAAACAGGAGTAAACTATTTTAAAAATTTAACTCCTGCAACTTGAAATTTCTCAGCTCAAAAATTTGAAAGTTTTACTCACCATGCCTTGCTATGGCGTACAGAATTTCAGACTTTTCACTAGATAGCAGTTCGATCAATTATCACCTAAAATGAATTATTATTTCCCTTTAGGTGACGTTCAACTTCATTTACATGATTTTGGTTTGCTATTTTAGTTTATTTCATATTTGAAGCAATGAAACACATTTTGTGAAAATATTTTCTACTTCGAAGGGTTGTGGCATTCCGTTTCTATGCAAGAATTCTTAGGTTTCAGGTCGTAATCTTTTCTACCATACC